>JAOWBR010063946.1:0-15244 GCA_028571145.1 Dionaea muscipula
GCATTTTTTTTTAAAAAAAATATTATTATTGATAAAAGATATATAATATTATAATCAATTTTTTTATTGTTGAGACGATTCAAATAAGACTAATATTGATATAATTTAAAAATTTTATTCATTTTTTGATTTTTTTTCAATTTTTTTATTGATTTTTTCAAAGAGTTGATAACGTATATTTTAAACTAATTTAAGAGAAGAGTACTCATCGTGCCGGAGGCACGAGCAACCCCTAGCACACTTATATGTTATCTTTACTCAAGTCTCATACTCGACGTGGGAACAATTTACACATAACTAACGGCAAATGTTTGTTGGATCAGCCCATCGGGGATAAGAAAAACTTGAAGTAAAGAAACCAAAATACTTTGCTCACACCCTACGCTGGGGTGTGTGCGACCTTTATTTTTTTTTGTTCATTTTTGCCCTTTTGGTAGTATACTACCGTAACATGTTTGAACCATAAATTACACGGTAGTATTGTAGGAAAAAAAAAACAGAGCCTTCCTACTCCTTCACAAGCGATCGGCGACCAACGAAGGGAGAGGAACAATGGGCAGGAGATCGACGAGTACGAGCACGAGATCAGCGAGGGAGCTTGAAAGTGAGAATGGTAAATCCCTAATCGACTTAAATCCCTTTGATTTACGGTTCAAAACGTTGATTGGGTGTGATTTGGAGAGGTTTAGGGTAAAAGTTTGATTTATAATTTTGGGACTTTGTCGCCACTGTCAGTGGTGTTGAGGTGGTGGTGGCTGAATGTGAGGAGGGGCTGGTTGTGCCCTGCGTGATGCTGGCCACTGGCCGTTGGCCGACCTGCCACTGGGGGCGGCTGCACTGTTGCAGCAGCAAGAAGGAGGGAGAGAGAGGCAATGGAGGGGTTTTTTACCCCCTTGCCGGAGTGGAGCTATTGCCGGCCATGGTTAGTTGTTTCCGGCGACGCTTCCAGTTGTCGTCGATGATGTTTCAGTTGTAGTCGGCCAGCCCTTGGTCGGAATCCGACCGGACTTGAGGAATTACACTGTTTGGCAATTAAACGACGAATTTAATCGTAGTTAATTGGATATAGAGGATATTGTGATACAATGAGTTGGAAATAAAGGATATGACAATTGATTCGGCTTAATTTGCTTTTGTATCTGTTGATTATAGTAATTTCAGCTGAATGACAGCCGACACCTTAATTCTAGCCATTGATTATTGTTCCATTGTTGAAAGTTGTGTTGCCCTTACTCTTTCTTTCCATTGAGAATGATTGGTGGGAGAATTTCAATTGCTCTAAATTTGTATTGATGTATCCTGGATTACATTTGATTTGGCATTGAGTTTCTTGGTCTGAATTAGATTTTCATTTCAACGCCTACTATTTGTCCAGAGAGCTAGCACTGATCGGTGATCAGGAATCTGTATAAAATGTTTACTATCCAACTCTTGAGTCCTCTTTGTTTTATGATGTTTTGATGTGTTTAAATATGAATTCTTACTAAAACTCAATCATAAATCATGTTTTGCAGATTACGATGAGCAGTGAGGATATTTCATCTCGTACCGTGTTGAGGATAAAGCTATGACCGTATCCGGCCGACGACGGAAGCGAGCACACCTTAATGCTGGTCAAAGTAATGGTGCAACTGGCGAGAATAGTAGTGGTGCAGCTAACGACGGTAGTAGTGGTGCAGTTGGCGAGGGTAGTGGTGGTGCAGCAGGCGATGGTAGTAGTGGTGTAGCTGAGATTGTCCCACATCTAGGCGAGGATGTGAGAGATATTTGGGTTATCGAAGATGTTGATTTTGGTGAGGATTTCGGAGATTCTGGCGATGACGGTGAGGGAGCTGGAGCTAGTAAGGGTCGTGGGCTTGGGCATGGACGTGGACATGGTGGAGGGACACGTGGTGGAGGGAGATGTGACAGAGACCGAGGCGGAGAGGGTGATGGAGAGGTCGATAAGGCCGAGGTCCCTGCACCTACTGAGGAGCAGCTGGCTGCAGTCCCCTAGGGAGATCGATCATTGCTAGCGAGCTTACAGACGCACACTGTTGCGTACATTTGATGTGGTAGGGAGAGAGATTTGCTGGGAGTGATCAATCATGCGTGGATAGTTGAGGATTGACCAGTTGATGACGCTGACCCGACGAGGATCCAATGGCGTGCATTGATATACGAATCAGGATTAGCGCCCCTGTTCCGACAGAGAGAGAATGGTAGGACTATTTCTTATCGATTCTATTGTGGGGTGTTGGTGTCGGCGTTTGTTAAGAGGTGATTCCCGGAGACGAACATCTTTCACCTCTGGTTCGGCGATATGACCATCACGTTGGAGCACATATACCAGTTGCTTAGTTTCTCGGTGAAGGGGAGGGCCGTCCATTATGACGGAGGGGCGGATAGGACCACTATCATTTTACTGATGAGTGACCTGTTGGGGGCATCAGGTGCAGACATGGCGGTGGCGATAGATGGGCCCCTTGTGAGGTTGGAGTGGCTCCGACGCCATTTCCAATCCCTCAGTCTGGATAGCTATTCTGATTTGAAGGTGAAGCGTGCAGCACAAGCCTATTTATTATATTTTTTAGGTTGTACGATATTTGCGACGAAGGCTAAGGATAAAGTGTATGTGGCCTATCTTCACGTCCTGCGCGATCTGACCTCATTCGACGCATATGCGTGGGGTGTCGCCTGTGTAGCTTACTTTGATAGGGAGTTAGGCAAGGCTATCAGAGTCGGCACGAGCCAGATACCGGAGTATCTCCCGCTATTTGAGATATAGATAGTGTTGTCTGAGCAACTCCATCTCATGTCGGTCGCAAAGTACACGATCGCCGGGCATTATCCGTTTGACTGTACCATCGACTACAGATTGGTTTCAGACCGTGATGCACTTGCGGGTAGGAGACCCAGCTCGGTATGTCGTTGTCTCGGACCGTTCGATCGGATATTCCATTGGACGTGGTTAGCTAGACCAAGAGGGTATTTGATTTTATGGCACAACTATCAACGGACCCTAGCATGACCCCCGCGCATCGGAGGATCATCGGTCGTGCACTCAGCGTACTGGGTGGGAGAAGGGATGATGGGGATGCGGATGACGCTGGGGACGGAGAAAACTTATCACCGAGGGGTCCCCGATTCGTCGAGGGTATCTTTCTCTGTCGGAGAGGACAAAAATAATGTGTACTTATTTGTGTAAATTTGTGATTTGTATACATTTGGTTTGATTTGTATACATTTGATTTGGTTCGGTTTGGTTTATTTGTATGTTTGGTTTGTTTTAGTTTGGTTTGGGATGTTGGGGATAGTGATGTTGCTGTTGATGTTGATGTTATTGGGGATAATGTTGTTGAGGATGATGTTCTTGATGTAATTTGGTTGATTTATATGTATTGCTGGCATGTTGGAATTGCAGAAGTTGCTGCATTTTTTCTACAGAAAACAAACGGTAGTGTAATACCGTTTGTGATGATTTTTTACGGTATTATACTACCGTATACAGTAATTAAAAACGGTAGTGTAATACCGTTTGGCGTTGTGTCGGCCACTTCAACAATTTCCGTTCTAACGGTAGTATACTACTGTTCTAAATTATTATATACGATATTATACTACCGTTCCAAATTATTATATACGGTAGTATACTGCCGTTCGGCGTTATGTTGGCCACTTCACCAACTTCATGTCTAACAGTAGTGTACTACCGTTACATTGACAGTTATGGTAATATACTACCATTTATCATTTTTGTTTGCTATAAATACCAACTCACGACCTTATCTCCCTCATCCAATTACAATACATCTTATTCTTCGCTACAGACTCCTTGATGACTGACAACGACGACAATTATAGCATCGATTCAACAATCAATTTCTACATCGATGATATAGAGTTCACTTTTGGTGATGATGTTAGTGAAGATGTTGCATTGTTTCAAAATCCGTATCCTTACCAACCAGGATACTCCTACCCATACCAACCCTCCAGATACTCGTCATACCAACCAGAATACTCCTACCTATACCAATCATCCACACACTCGTCATACCAACCAGAATGCTCCTACCCATATCAACCCTCTTCAGACTCTTACCTATACTAACCAGAATACTCGTATCCATTCCAACCGGAACACCTGTATCCATACCATGTTGAATACTCGTACCAACCTCAACAACAATCAGAACCTTCTAAGAAGGAGTGTGAATACACAGAGCACTTCACAACGGATGAGGTAATATTTTTACAATATTGTTATTATTGTTATCATACTATAATATTGTTACAATATTGTTATTATACATAATATTGTTATTATCAAGGTTTGGCTACAATGCGAGCAAGGGAGATCATACCGACCTCATTCGAGCATAGTCCCGACAAAGTAAGAACCAACCAACACCGACATTAAAAAAACTAACTGTCTGTTCCACCTTAAAGGCAACTCCTCCGGTGGTCCAAATACATGGAGGTGGAAGGTTAAAGTATGATGCGACCGTCACAACCATTCTCCTGCCGAGTCTCTCACAGACAGTCATGAGTATTACGGTAGATTGAAGTTTGCGGAGAAGCAATCGATATCTCGGTTCGCTGAAAAGGCTGCTCCTCGCGAAGTGTTGGCCGCTGTAAAGAAAAGCCATAGCACAAACACAATAAATATCAAATCCATCTACAACTTCCTTCACAGAAAGTTAAGCAGCAAGCTGGTCTTTCCCCCGTACATTGGGTGTTATCTGAATTACGAATGCAAAACTACCAGCATAATATGGTCATGGATCCAGAAAATAACGTGACAAAGGATATAATGTGGTCTCATTCCCAAAGTCTAGACCTATATTGCAATTTTTTCGTTGTGCTCATCGTCGATGTCACGTATAAGACGAACGAGTATCAAATGACACTGTTACAAATTGTGGGCATCACCTCAACTATAACAACGTACTCGATTGTGTTTGTATACATGGACAATGAAACAGAGAAGCGATTGCAGTGGGTATTGTCCACTTTCAAAAGTTAGGTATCACCACGTGGTGTACCAGAACCCTCTGCGATCGTTACTGATCGCGATCAGATGTTAACGAACGCTGTTTATTCCTACTTCTTCAATGTCCGCCATCTACTCTGCATATAGTACATTAACCAGAATGTCATAAAAAATGCAAAAAATACATAACAAATGATGTCATATGGAAAAAATTTATCCGTTCATGGCATGAGCTAGTTGCATCATCAACCCCAGACAATTTTGATACAAGATGGGGACGCTTAAAAGACGAATTCGGACAGTTTCCCAATGTGTTAGGATTTAAATGTTTAGTGTTTTGATGATGCATGCATTTTGTATAGTTATATATAAATGAATGACTGTAGAAGCATGTCTTAGTCTGATTCAGTCAAGGATATACTGACTCAGTCGAGGATGCTGATTCAGTCGAGGATCAGACTCGGTCAAGGATGTTGATTCAGTCGAGGATCAGACTCAGTTGAAGATGCTGATTCAGTCGTGGATTCAGAGTCAATCAAGCATTCAGAGTCGGTCGAGGATTCAGAGTCGATCGAGGATTCAGAGTCGATCGAGGATTCAGAGTCGGTCGAGGATTCAGAGTCGGTCGAGGATTCAGAGTTAGTCGAGGATGAAGATCCAGTCGAGAATCTAATTCAGTCAAGGATTCAGAATCATTCGAGGGTCAGACTCAGTCGAGGATTCAGATTCAGTCAATGATGAAGATTCAGTCGAGGATGAAGACTTAGTCAAGGATCTCATTCAGTTGAGGATGAAGACTCAGTCGAGGATCTCATTCAATCGAGGATGAAGAATCAGTCGAAGATTTCACTCAGTCGAGGATTTCACTCTGTCGAGGATGAAGATCCAATCGAGGATTTGAATTCAACCAGGTTTCAGAATCAATTGAGATTAATGACAAGACGTGATCAAGACCAAATAATCAACTGAAAGTCAAGTTAAGGCTCTTCATATTTAATTTAACTGAAGTTTGAATTTATTTCAAATGATTTGAAGAACGTTAGATACAACCAGTTGAAGACAAAGATCTCATGCAGAAGGACGAAAAAGCTGTAACAGCTGTAAAACAAAAAGAGGTCAAGGGTTCACGTGATGCATGAAGACAAAGCTACGTTACTTTTTGACAAAGAGAATATCAGGTTCTAGAAACCTAGTTTAGAAAAGTGCTTTTGGAAAAAACAAGCACGAAAAAGGAAAGAAACAAACACAGATCCACTTTTCAAGGGATTTGAAGGCATGACTGAAGATTCAAATCAAAACCTCTCCAATGGGAACTTTTCTAAGTGAGAGGATATATATTCTCAGATAGAGATAGTGGAGAAGATAATTAAGAACAACCAAGCATTCTAAGCAACTCTGAGCA
The DNA here is from genome assembly GCA_028571145.1 of Dionaea muscipula. Classification (NCBI taxonomy): domain Eukaryota; kingdom Viridiplantae; phylum Streptophyta; class Magnoliopsida; order Caryophyllales; family Droseraceae; genus Dionaea; species Dionaea muscipula. The sequence continues at coordinate 6,378 of JAOWBR010063946.1, forward strand.
ATCAAGAAATCATTCAGCTCTCAGTCTCTGAGAATCGAGCTAAAACCCTAGAGTTTTCAAGACACATCCAGTCAAGCTTGAAGAATCACCCCTGAGTGATTCAGTTTCAACAAATAAGAATTATTTTCTTTTATTGATTTGGTGAAGTAGTTGAGGTTATCAATGACCACGATCAGTGAAGTGGTTGAGCCACGAAAGACTGAAGATTAGTGAAGCAAATTGGTGTGAAGGAGCTGCAGAATCGGTGAAGCAACAAGGTTGTGAGGGATCGAAGCAACTAAAGCAGTTAAGGGTGTGAAGGACTGAAGACAGTTGAAGCAACATCACATTTTGAAGGAACTATGTGTGGTAGTAGCTGAAGAGTGATCGAAGGAGCTGCAAGTGGTTGATAACAGTGTTGTGAACACTGTTACACTATTGTATTGGTGTCAAAGCAATAGTGGATTCCTCCTACATCACAAAGAGAAGAGAGAATTAGCGGATTACACCACCGTGAACTTCTATAAATTTACGTGTCATTTAAATATTTAGCATCACACCACACACACAGCATATTCAATTAAAACAAGTTTAAAAACAGATTTGAAATCAAACTAAACAGGGCTATATAAATTACATTCCGCTGCATACTCTTTTAAAGGTTGAAAAAGATTTTGAAAAACAAGACAAGTTCATTCAACCCCTCTCTGAACTTGTCTAACCCTTCATTTTACGACCAACAAGTGGAATCAAAGCAGTGTCTCTGTACTAGGAGTGATCCCAAGTTTTCATTGCATTTTTCAAATCTGTTTTCAAGAGTTTTTAAGTTTTTAAATCTTCTTTTAAAACTCGCATAAAATCATGGGCTCACAGAACTTTATCTCACGTGTTACTATGTTTTCCCTGGACAAATTTGATGAATGAAAAATGCGCATGCAGGCTCATCTAGCTATTACACATGAAGATATGATGGAGGTAATTGAAGGACTTATTCAAATTATAAAGGTCAACAACGATGCAACCACCAGTACAGAAACACCCTACATGCCCAAACTCAAATCACAATGGACAAGTGAAGAAAAGAAGAAGCACAACCTGGACAACGTGGGCAAGACATCATCTTAAAAACCTTGGACAACATGTTTTTGAAGATCAAGACATGCACGACTGCCAAGGAGATATGGGACAAGCTCATTCTTGTTTGTGAAGGAACCCAGGACATCAAAGAAAACAAACTTACTATAGCCATACAAAAGTTTGAAAACATTAAGATGAAGCATGGAGAGATTGTGGATGAAATGGACAGTAGGTTCATAGCAATTATTGATGAGCTGACAATGCTTGGGAAGACCTACTCTCAAAAAGAAACATGTATGAAGATCTTACGTACTCTACCTTCAAAGTGGGCCATGAAGGTCATGACCATGAGAGAATCTAAGGATATGGCTACAACATCAACTTTTAAGTTATTCTCTGACTTGAAAGCTTATGAGTTTGAATTGACCAACCAACATGCCCCAAAAGTCAATGTTCAATCAGTGCCAGCACTCGTGGCACCTCAAGCCCCACCCACACATGAGAGGAGGGAATTCAAAGCCGTGTTGACAACAGTATAAAAGTGGAAGTATTATCTGATGGGAATGCCCTTCACAATTAAGACTGATCACGAGCCCCTCAAGCACTTACTGGAGCAAAGGTTGACCATGTGTGTGCAAATGAGAGGGATGTCAAAGTTGTTAGGGCTGCAGTACAAGATAGAGTACAAGAAAGGAGTTGAGAACAAGACGACTGATGCCCTGTCTCGGCGCCATGAGGAGCAGTATAGCGCCATGGCGGTAATAGTCCCAAGTTGGATGGCGGATATACGAGGAAGTTACGAAGCTGATTCTTATGCTCAAAGCCTTATCCAAGTCTTAACTTCTGAGCCCAACTCTAGACCCCTATGGCTGACGGGATATTGCGTCATAAGGGCAAGTTGTATATTGGCACCATGGGCAATTTTAGAAGCCAACTCCTCCAAGACCATCATGACACACCCCATGGGGGCCACTCTGGAATTGAGGTAACTTGGAGGAAGATAAGAGAAAGTTTCTACTGGCTCGGACTTATGGGTAACGTGGACAAATTTATCAAGACTTGCGAGGTGTACCAACGTGTCAAGCCTTTGAACTCAATGTCAAGGCTCCTCCAGCCACTATCCATTCCCACACAAGCCTGGAATTCCGTTATCCTGCACTTCATTGAGGGCCTACCAAGGTTCCATGGCTATGACGCTATCCTAGTTGTGGTGGATAGGCTAACCAAATATATCAACTTCTTACCCTTCAATCACCCCTTCTCTGTGGCGAAGGTAGCTCAACTATACCACAATCAGGTGGCGAGACTTTATGGCTACCCCGTCACCCTTATATCGGATCGAGATAAGGTATTCACAAATTTGTTTTGGGAGAGAGATATTTCGGCTTAGTGAAACCAAGCTGTGCATGTCAACCTCCTACCACCTTCAAACTGATGGCCAAACTAAGAGAGTTAACCGTTGCTTGGAAGATTATCTTAGGTGCATGCGTTTACAAGGTTCTAAGCAATGGACGACATGGCTACCAGCAGCTGAGTGGTGGTACAAAACGCATTATCAAAAAAGCTTGAATATGACGCCCTTTAAGGCATTATATGGGTACCCTCCGCCCAAGCTTGACATTTCAGCGGATCAAACCACCGCCGTGGGCACAGTTGAGGAAGAAGTGCTGAGAAGAAAGGATATGAATCAACAGTTGCAAGACAACTTGACCAAAGCCCAATCTAAGCAAAAGACTTATGCTGATAAGAAGAGGAGGGAAAATGAATTCCAAGTAGGAGACATGGTCTACCTAACGCTCCAGCCGTATAGGCAAAGCACTATGGCGGTGAGAAAAAGCCTCAAGCTTGCCGCCAAGTACTTTGATCTCTACAAGGTGATCAAGAGGATAGGGAGTGGCTTACGAGCTAGAGCTCCCCCCCACCCCCCACTGCACTCATCCACAATGTTTTTCACGTATCTCTCCTGAAGGGTAGTGTGGCGGCAGGGTATACTTCATTTTCAGAACCTCCCCTCCAGAATAGCAAAGGGTAAATAGTCGTGGAGCCACAAGTTATACTTGATTGAAGTGATATAACCCGAAGGGGGAGGAAGATGAAGCAATGTCTTATCTAGTGGGTGAACTTAGACCCATCGGAAGCTACTTGGGAGGATGCCTCATTCATTACCAAGCAATTCCCTAACTTCTCAGCATAAGGACAGGCTGGTTCTGAAGAATGGGGGAGTTGCAATATAATAATCTCCTGTGGCAGCACCTAATAACCTTCTGTGGCGGAAGGATACCACCCGGGCGGAAGCCACCAGAAATAACCGCGGCGGTCACTCCTGAGACGTTGTGGCGAGGACTTTTGTATGGTGGCGGCAGCTCTACAACTCTACGACGACAGTCCATAAGTTGGTGGCGACATGAGTTGAATTCAAGCAAAATGGAGTTTCGTTGACGCCATTGTACATCAATCATCTTCACTCATCCTAAGGAGCATTCCCAAGTATTCACTTTGCCAATCAGAGCACAAATTTAGAAGTTACTTAGGGTTGACGTCAACTGACCACTATACGTCACAGTACACTTTACGCCACGGGGAGTCAGTAGTTGATGCCCCGCCTATACAGTTAACGCCACCAGCTATTTCCTCTTCCACGTGTTGAGCTGGAGCAAGACAAAGGTTGTTGAGCTAATTGGAAGGAAAATGTCAGAGCAGTACGATTTGGTTTTGGTCCTCATTAGACACATGACATTTTCTTGTATTCTTGTATTTTCTTTATTTCGGAATTGTTAAGCCTATAAATATGCCATCACTTGTAATTGTAAAGGGATATTGAATGAATTGAAGTCTGAAACTCTTATCTCCATTCTGTCTGAGTAGCGTCCCTCACCTCCAGGGTCTGCCCTCACCCCCTTTCACCTTCACCTTACTCTGTTCTCATCCCCCTTCGTCTGTTACTCATCCCATTCACTTTCTCCTCATCTTTACTCTGTCAATTTCTCACCCCAAATTCACCAGAGCATCCTTGCTTATATTCATATCCAGTTACTTGGCTACATTGATTACCCATTATACTACATAGACGTGAAAGCTGATGACAATTGTAGATTTCGAACAGTAGCCGCACATGTCTTAGACGATGAGACCTGGTATCAGGTGTGAATGGATTTAATCAGATGGATAAACAATAAGTGTGTTTTGTACACTGCAATATGGCATGTGGACCCTAGTACAACAGAAGAAACACTAACACGATTAGACTGTACTATCAGGCCTGCACCACCACAAAAATGGATGGACAATACAACTATGGAATTGACAATCGCATCGAATTATAATGTCGTTTTGCATTGTTTTACCCTAAATCATAGGACATCTTACACATCTTCCACTACAATCGGCACCAGTTCCAGATGAAAGACGACGTGAGATAAGAATTGCTTGGGTTAATAGTTGTCACTTTGTTCAGATATTTATGCACCTCAATTAACCAGCCCTCCAATATGGCGACATTGGTATGAGCATGCATCACTAGGATCAAGAGCATAAATAGAAAAGTATAAATTGAGTTTACGTTTGTGGGATACACTACTTGATTCTCGTCATTAGTAATTATTAATATAATTGATACTTTTAATATTTATTTAAATTAAATCAATCCTAAATTGTTCTATAATTAGAGATAATTACTGATATTAATATAAATAATAGTAATAATAAAACCATTAAATAAATTTTAAAATTTTATTTAAATATACCTTACGGTGATAAACTACCGTTAATTATCTATAATACAGTAGTACACTTCCGTTTGACTTAAAAAACCCCCCCAAAAAAATAAAGGATAAAAAGGGTGTGTCTCTCCAGGGATGTACCTTCAACATGTCTCTAAAGAAAATTGTCCAAGAAAAAGATTACCATTTATGATCAATGGTCGAGGATGGGCCTTATTAGCCTTTCATTAGATGGTCCTAATTCTGTTCATATAAGCATGTGTATGTGTGTGTCAATTTGATGCACGATTCTTTCTTTTCTGTAAGCCGTGTGTGTGTGTGTCTGTGTCAGTGTCGAGAAGGATTTACCTCGTTAGCTGGCAAGATCGTATTGCTGGAACCATTGGCATAATAACCAAACCAGGAAGTTTCTTTCGGGACCAAAACAGTATCATTTTCAAACTGATACACAAGAAAATAGAAATATCACAAATTCATGTCACCGAGGTTTTGTTTTGTACATGATGCAAAGCCAATACCTGAAACTCACCATTATAAGCACCAACTTCTCTAAGCTGGAGAAGCGTTCCTTGTAAGTGGAGTTCCTCCTCTCCTCTATTTCATTATTGACCTGAGGAAGAAACTTGCATCCTTTGATATAGGATTTATAGTCCTACAAGGGCAAAAGGAACATGACCGCTTTGAATCAATGCTCATCGACATGAACTACATTGACAAGTTTCCCGATTGCCTATGATAAAGTTGCAAGACATGATCGCACAGAAAAGATAAAACGTCGCATAAAATTCACATTCACAAAGTTAAGTGATAGTAGGTCACATTCACAAAGTTATGTGATAGTCGGTCACATAACTTTGACAGATAAGTTCATCAAGGTGATAAGCAAGCTTGTGGAGGAAATTCAATTTGAGGGACAACCAAACCTGAGTCGAAAGACCCATGGCCAAATAGTCATACAAGCATATGTTGGACTTATTTCTTAACCTAAAAGCTAAGACAAAATTCATCAAGGTGAGAAAGCTTGTTGAGGAAATTTAGTGGTGACATGGGTATGGTGTTGGAGGAGAACCATCGAGGAAAGACCAAACCTGAGCCCAAAAACCGCGACCAAATAGCCATACAAATATGCGTTGGATTTATATCTCAACCCAAAATGGGTCTTGAACAAACACACACTTATATCTTATAATCATTAAGTGGTGAAAATCTAACACCAGATGTCAGATAAGTTCATCAAGGTGAGCAAGTTTGTGGAGGAAATTCAGTGGTGACATGGGCTTGGTGTTGAGGAACAATCATAGCAGGGAGCCAAACCTGAGCCTAGAGATCCCATGACCAAATAGTCAAATAAGAATGCGTTGGACTCATATCTCAATCCAAAAACCTAATCTGATGGATTATGGACAAATACACACTTATATGCTATTATTATTTAAATCTCACATCCGATATTGGAGCGAGGAACTCACCATGACTCAACACATGGAACCCACTACTCACCATTTATGCACTTCACATCTATCAGATCACACAGAATAGAATATCCTTCTAGCGAGGAACTCACCATGACTCAACACATGGAACCCACTACTCACCATTTACTCACTTCACATCTATCAGATCACACAGAATAGAATATCCTTCTAACACCAAAGAATCTTTCTTGGCATTACCCTCTGTATTCAGAAAAAGGATGATTCAAAGGTGTCTTACTCACCTTTGGTATTTTGATATAGTTACTTGGCGCCAAGTGCTTCTGCAGATATGTCAGGAAATTAATTTCTCAGAAAGGTGGTGAAAGGAATTGATAAATGAAAAACCAAAAGCAGCAGCGAACTTGCAACCCATGCTTTTACATTAGAAAACCAGCTTCAAAGAGAGACCATGATAAGAAAATACCAGTGATTTTACAGAAGCGGGTTAGAGATTCAGGAAACTCTTAAAGTTTTAGGAGAAAACATCGATAGAAGTCTTACCTGGATAAAAGCACTGTAGACTCCTAGAAACTCCATCAAATAGTCGGTATAGACACATGCTTCTCCAGACTACAAAAGTTCAGTCCACAAAACACTATTAGATCAATATGAGTTGAAATAATATTACCCCTATAAACCGAGGCAACTTAACATAGTGGTTGTTGATAACAATGCTAAAAAGTTCAGTTCTGCACGCAATGCAGAGAAAACATTCAACTCGTTACGCAACCTGAGATAAGGCCTAACTCGGCACACATAACTTGAGGTGGGCTGACAGAACAACCTGAATGGGTCAAACTCTCCATAGGGGTACCCCGTTTTCGATTGGATGACCTGCTTCATGTGGGGATAAAGCCGGCATCCACCATATAAATGAGAAGATCGTTTTGGTTATAAGTACCCAACTCCTCAAAGATGAAAGGTACACATTAAAATTCTGATTTTACATCTCTTTAACGAAGTTTAACTTTTATTACCATAGTTTACTGGCATAGACATCATAGAGATAATCTCGACGTAATCCCTGTTAGATTATTTCAAATAATCTAACAATCCTCAAGATCTTTCTAAAAGTTGTCACATGTACAGTTTGTAATGCCCATGACCCAATTGTGTGCCAGCCACACCTTACTAACATGAAAAGATAAAGTGTTGTTGACATGGGGTTAAAGGTTCTCTTGGATGAGGGATAGAATTGCACGGGTCTCTTAGGACATCAACAAGTGTTTTTACGACTTATGTTATGCAAAAAAGATGTCTTGTTGACATGAAATTGTCAAGCTTGACGTCGGTGATTTCTGACAGTATATGTATCTAATCATGAGCATGAGATCAGAGATGGAGGAGCCACTTACTCCACAAAATGGAATGGCCGCTATACCAGCATGAGGACCCGCTAGAGATATGAAGTTGTTGACCTGCTCAAAATCTAGTTACATAACATGAGGAATTGAAGTAAACTAACAAGAGGACTCCAGGTAAACTAACATGAGGACTCCCTTTGACGAGGTGATTATTGCACCGCTGTGATATACAAGTTTCATAGTTTATTTCTTACCTGAGGTCCCTGGTCACAAAACTCAATGATCCCTCGGCCTATGATCCCACCCTGAAGGAGAAAACAAAGAGAAAACAAGGATGTGGGAATCACGAGATATTATGAGTGACCTGCTTATCTAACTGAAATACAAGGAATGAAGCATGTTGTCCCCTCAAGAAATAAAATATCAAGGAAATCATGTGCAGTTGATAATATGATTCCCTGTCCAGATACTGTAACATGATGCGTCTTTCAACTAAACCATGAAAGCTTCAAGAATAGAATGGAAAATTCAGTTGTATTGAAGCAAGGAAAAACCAACATAAATGGATAAGTTATGAATTTGAATATCACCGACGGTCCAAGCTTCAAGCTGTTAAGTAATTACCATTAAGTCCCCAAAATCAAATTCTAGGCATCCTTCTATTGCTGTCCCTACACAAATATGGTCATCAGAATCATGATTCAGACTCTAGAATCATGATCCAAGGATGCCAAAGCAGCTAAGAAATCCACTAATCCAGATTGAACAGAAGATCTCAGATTGGCAAAGGAAAGGTTTGGATCTGGCAAGATTTTTTATCGTGTTGAATGCAAATCCAACCCCACCTTATAGTCTAGACTAATGTGCAACGAGAATTAGTAAATTTGCGTACCATAACCGTGGATTAGTAATTTACCACAATTGAATGAAAAAATGCTCATTACTCAAATGCACCAGATTAAATAACTAGACAACAAAAAAAAGAAACATATTTCCAATGAAACTCATATTTGAGTAGGGGAAAAACAGTAATCACCTGTGAAAGGCCAATCAAGTGGTAACCATCACTAAGTGCATCTATTTTTTGCACCTGTCAGAGAAAGAAGAAGTACATACATACATACATATGTATGATACATACATACACATAAATACATACATACACCCTATATATATATATATAGGGTGCCCCTCTTATATAAGGTCAGTGGCCTCACGATATTTTTTGATGATTTAAGACGATCCAAACCGTTAGATGTCTTTAAAATATGTTTTTCTAGGGGGTATTTGAAATCATTCAAAAAAAATATCGG
>JAOWBR010064057.1:0-15242 GCA_028571145.1 Dionaea muscipula
TAAACACTATTCACGAAAAGTACTATTCACCGAAAAATGAAATTTTCTCAACATGCTAAATCAATCATAATGAGCATTAATAAACATAAAAATGATCATGAAATCCGGGGTATAACATTTACCGCACGATGTATTCTGATTTTCCTATGTCCATGCTTGGTCCTGACTTCTCCAATTGATATGTATGTATGACCGAGACCCTGATGAATTATGTACTGCTAGATTAGCATAGGATGTGTACTGATGCTTGCATGCTGCAAGCCTGAGGAGTTTTTACTGTAAATGTGTACAGTTAGTTCTATATATTTACCACTTCAAAGAAAACAAGCTAAACAACCTAAAATCTTCAACAAAACTCATGGAACTCATGCAAACTCATCCAAAGCTCAAACTTAGACCACAAACAAGTCTCAAATGACACAACCAACCATGCTAAACCAAAATACATCAACCAACATAAGACAAACTCAACTTGCCATCATCAAAAATCCATCTAAACTCATAAACCAAGGAAAACCATGAAACAACCAAACGATTTACCTTGAAATCAACCCAAGTGATGCTCTTCCATGCTCCTAGAAGCTTCCAAGGGGAAGTCCAAGCAAGATCCAACCCTCAAGGATGAAGCACAAGAGAAAAATGGTAAAAATCCTTCAAGAACAACTCAAATCCTTCCTTCCTTCTCTTCTCTTCTCCTCTCACGTGTGAATGGCAGCCAAGAGGGCTGGAAATTAGCCTAAAATCCTCCCTAAATCTTCACAAAATCCACTAAATCACTCCACCTTATTAAAATAAAACATAACCTCAAAAGTCAACTAAAGTGGCTAGGTTCCAAATCCTCTAACACTCTTAATCATCTCATCACGCGTGCACACTAATCTTAAATGCCTCAAACTCATTATCAAAAATCATGAAATTAAACCACGGTCACAATGAACCTAAATTCGAAATCTCAAAAATCATCACGTCACAAACCGACTAATCCCAAAAAATCGGTGCAATCCACATACGACAATATGGTATTCATTGGTCACATATCATCATCACGGTCGTGCCGGTATCATTAAATCGGTCATACGACATGTGATGCGAAAAGTAGCAAAAATGGCTTAAAGAAACCCGAGAGCATTATTCACGTAAAACACTATTCACCGAAAAATAAAAAATCTCCAACATGATAAATTAAAAATAAATAGCCAAAAAATAATATAAAAATACATATAAAACATGAGGTATTAACACAACGAAAGTGAATAACAGCAAGCGTACTGCCTCGTTGGTAGTAATAAAATAACGATCCTCTGGGAATTATCCATAATAGTGATTATCAATATTTCCACAACACTTAAAATCAGTGAATTGATTCAATTTAAGTATTGACGAGAAAATATAAAAGCTGGAAATGTAAATTAACAGTAAATTAAGTGCGAATTCTCAAGTGCAAGTCCCCACAACAAGTGTCACTCAATAACCAACTCAAGTACTATGAATCAGCAGTGAGGCAGGATCGATCCTTAAGATCGCTGACCGAATTCCGAGGAATTAACCTTGGAGGTAATCAGAACTGATTCCACGGCTATGAAGGGATACGATTGCAATGATGCTTGAGAATTGGAAAAGTAGAGAAAAGACAGTAAAGTGCGAGAAAGTAAATGCTTGTATTAAAATGGTGAAAGTTCTGAACACAAAGGTTCAATGATGATCAACGGATCATTTACACACTCTGATCCTACTTTGTCGCAGTGGTTTTAATAAGTGTGGGTCATCTCCTACAAAAACAATATCTACCACTCTGTTCACTCTTCTCTCACAAGGTGTTTTAGCAAGTGCGTAGACTTGAGTACTCGTGCAGGAGATCGACCCTTTGAAATGATGCAGCTTGGATGCTATTTATAGACTTCCGAGGAGGAGCAAATGTGTTCAGGTTCATCCTTATCCATGAGAGATTCGTGCTTCAGTTCCAACCAGAAAATCCCCTGAGAGTAGGCTTAAAAGTAGGAGGTAAATTTGGAACTAAAATGCAACTGCTTGGCCAGGTCAGAAAGGCGGGGCGACAGTATCTGTGGTGTCGACCCCTATGGCTTCAGGAAGGAATAGGCCTCGTCATGATCTCTCAGGAACCGAGTGTCGCCATGGCGTCAAGGTCATCTATCTTAAGAAGGACGTCTCCAACTTTAGATAGGACACCATGGTTCATCTTCTTATCCTTATAGAGGACCTTGGATCATGCTTGGCGTCATGGAAGAATCTTGAATAAGGAATTAAGGTCAACTGTCGCCACCACTATAAAGTTCAGTATCAGCGCCATTGAGGCTGAGGCGACGGTTCTTCCTCCAGGGAATTTGACATATCCGATGAATGATTTGACCACATGGAAAGCTTTAGTAGATCAAATAAGCATGTTTGGAATCCAGATCAGCAATGTAGCTTCTTCAGATATCAAGTTAGGTCAGAGTGGCACCACGACTTGGTGAGACCAAACAGCTCCGTGGCGGCATGCACTTCTCCAGAGAAACTCCTTTGTTGTATGGAAGTTATGGATCCAAAGAATGTTGTTAAATGTTCAAAAAGGGCCATGAGAATTGGGGATGACAAGATTGAATCTCTAAATCTGAAGTTAAGGATGATCGTTGCCATAGCTTTAGTAGAGCTAGTCAGCGCCATGGCGACAGTTAAGTGGATTGAGAGATTCTTAGCTCCTCTGGTTGTCATATTTTGAGGCATCTTTGAAGGTTATTTGCAAGTGTTTAAAAGTTTGGGCGTCAGGATCAACCTTCTGGAATAGTGACGGCGCCATGTCCTAACTTAGTTGCTTTTTCACCCCTTACTCCGATGATGGGGTCAACTTTCCTCCATTTCTTCAATTAGCAAAAAGCCTGAAAAAAATACTAGAAAAGAGGCATAGATCATACCATAATAGGGTAAAACAAAGGACTTAGAACACGTAAAATGTAAAGTAATGTATCCATTTCACGGCTACATCACTTGGCTCATTTTCAGGCGATAACATCTGGCGCCATCTGTGGGAAGAGATAATCAGCCATGTCTTCTCCTCCAATTCTAACAGGAACTAGAACGTTCGCTGACCAGCATACCCAAACGCAAGACAATCCCTCGACGAGGGAAGAGTTCAATCAGCTGCAAAGTCTTCTGCAAGAACTTAGAGATAGTTTGCTTGCAAATCGACCAGGTCTGTCCAATCCAGATGCCGAAGCCTTACCAAGACAGGAGGTTTTTCATCCCGGTAGCCTAGCTAGGCAAACTACGAGAGACTAGCCCGGCGTCCTCGTCGGACAGACCATAAGAGTACAGCCCGAGCCTGTTCCACCGAGACAAGTGGATTTAGCTGTCGCTGCTGCTGCTGAGTCCACTCGGGCCAGACGTACTTTATGTGGGAAGAGTCTGAAGGTCATCCCTACGTAAGAACAGGGTGCACGAAATGAGTCTCCCATTCATCCAGACCGAAGTGCTCCTCACCCACACCGAGCCCTGACTTTGCAAGCTGAGAGAGAGGAGAAGGATGCCTTCTACACTAATGTGGAGCAAAAAGCCCTTCATCAGGATGCCGTCGTTGACCGCTCAGGTCCCTTCACACGAGAGGTGCATGAGGCACCTTTTCCAACAGGGTTCCTCCTGCCGCAGATGGGCCTCTATGATGGCTCCACGGACCCCGAGGATCACCTCAATAACTTTGAGGTGAAGATGCAGTGTTTTGTCATTGAGGATGCCATCATGTGTCGCGCCTTCCCCGCTTCTTTCAAGGGGGCAGCAAGACAGTGCTTTACTTCTTTGTAGCCACGGACAATCTCCCGGTTCTCACATCTGAGGGATTCCTTCATCGGTTAATTCGCCAGCTCCTGCACATTTGCTAGGGCCGCTCTAAATCTTTTCAGTGTTAAACAGAGGACAGACGAGTCCTTGCATGACTTTATGTCCCGATTTAACAAGGATTATATATTCAGATTCCCGGTTTGGGAGGTGATGTCTCCATGGTAGCTTTACAGACCGGACTTCGCCCTGGAGCCTTCCTAGATGACTTGATCCTCCGGAGGCCGAAGCATTATGGACAACTGTTGCACAGGGCTCGAGACTATATGACTTTGGAGGATCAACATATTGCCCGCGATGCCCCCGCTCCTAGCAAGGCTGATCAACAAGAGCCTGGGAAGGAGACCGAGAGTCACTCTTCTGATCGACGGCGCAAGAGGAGCTCCCACCGCTCTGACACGAGGCCATCTCGGGTCGACTATCCTTCTTAGGTCACCGGGCATGCGCAGGTGCTAGCAACTCAGTATGACCGACGTTATGCCAAAGCTCCTTCTAGCAAACCGACTTCCTCGAGACCTTTACCGCCGGACAAGATGAGATGGTGCTCCTTCCACAAGGAGTGCGCTCATGATTCCATGGATTGTCGTGTTCTGAAGAGGAAAGCGGAAGAAGACTCCCGGAAGGATGATACCAGGTAGTCTGATCGTCCTCCCAAGGACAACTGTAAGCCCTCAGCTTCCAGGAGGAAGGAGTCTGACAGGAGTCCCAGCCCTAACCGGAAGAGGAGTCGGATCAATTTCAGTGGAGTGTCGATCATCCTTACCATCTCTGGTGGACCCTCTAGCGGTGGTGATAGCGCTCGAGGATGGAAGAAGTACGCCCGTGGAGGACGGGTTGTATCTGTGGTCGTCACATCTGAGGTTAAGGGTAAAGAGAAGGATAAGCAACCAGATGTTTCCCTTGCTTTCTCCCAGAAGGATGAGATGGGCATATCTTATCCTCATCAGGACGCCATCTTAGTGATGGCCATGATTAAAGACGCAGAGGTTCGAAGGATCTTGGTGGACACTAGGAGTTCCGCCGACATCTCATTTTTTTATGTGTACAAGCGTCTGATGACAGCATTTAACCTGGGAGTTGACGGACTCAGGCCAGTCAACACTCCACTGAATGGTTTTACTGGTCATTCTGTCATGGCCATGGGCGAGATTACCCTTCCTGTTACTGTAGGAGATGGCGACATACGGAGAACAATCGATGTCAACTGGCTGATAGTTGATGTGCCCTCTGCCTACAATGCCATTCTCGGCAGACCCACACTGGACCTGTTGCAGACTGTTGTTTCTCCCTTTCACCTGTTAATCAAGTTTCCAGTTAGAAGAAAGGTAGGAATGATGTTTGGCGACCAGCAAGCAGCCCGGGACTGCTACTTGGTCTCTCTGAAGAGATCGCATTCTCCATTTACTGACGACGAGGGAGAACCCACTAAGAGAGTGATAGTGGTAGGTGGTCCTCTCGAGGAGCGAGCGCAGGCCGCAGAGCCACTAGAAGAGGTCATGCTGGTAGATGGAGATGCCCGTTCTGCCTTTCAGATAGGCACCACCCTTTCCGAGGCATCACGCCTACAGCTCATCAACTTCTCAAAGGAGAATAGAGATGTCTTTGCCCTTTCCGCAAGTGAGATGCCTGGCATTGACCGAGATGCAATTGAGCATGCCCTCAGTATTAACCCTACTGTCAAGATTGTGAAGAAGAGAAGAAGGACATTAGGAACCGAGAGAAATGAGGTCGTCCAGGCAGAAGTAAATAAGCTTTAAGCAGCCGGGGTCATACGGAAAGTCCATTATCCGGAGTGGCTTGCTAACCCAATTCTGGTCAAGAAACCGAATGGGAGTTGGAGGATGTGCGTGGATTTCACCGATCTGAATAAGGCGTGTCCCAAAGATAGCTATCTGCTCCCAGATATCGACACCCTGGTTGATGCTACCTCTGGACATGAAATGTTGAGTTTTATGGATGCATTCTCGGGGTATCACCAGATCAGAATAAAGAAGGCAGATGAGGAAAAGACTGCGTTCATAACGCACAACGGCACCTACTGCTATACCATGATGCCCTTTAGGTTGAAGAATGTTGGAGCCACCTATCAATGTCTTGTAAATAAGATTTTTGCGCCAGTAATCGGCAAGTGTATGGAGGTGTACATTGATGACATGCTTGTTAAGAGTGTTACCAAAGAGGGTCATATTGACGCTCTTAAAACCATATTTTCCTTACTTCGGAAGTACGCTATAAAGTTAAATGCTAGAAAATGTATTTTCGGTGTGACCTCCGGAAACTTCTTAGGGTTTGTAGTAACCTAGAGGGGCATAGAAGCCAATCCTCAGAAGATTCAGGCTATTCGAGATATGTCCCCTCCCCAGAGCATTCGAGAAGTACAATAGCTGACCGGTCGACTTGCCGCCCTGAGCAGATTCTTAAGTCAATCAGCTGACCGCAGCCTTCCCTTTTTCATGGTTCTACAGAATCCTAAAGGCTTCGTGTGGACACCTGAATGTCAAACTTCCTTTGAGAGTCTCAAGTCCTATCTTGACTCTCCGCCTCTGCTCACGAAGCCTATCCCAGGAGAGACGTTGTTTCTCTACTTGGCCATCTCCACCAATGCCGTTATCGTTGTTTTGCTTCGGGAGGAGAACAGGGTGCAGAGACCGGTGTACTACACTAGTCGGATTTTGAAGGATGTCGAAGAACAATATCATAAAGTTGATAAGCTTACCTTTGCCCTTGTCACTACCTCAAGACGCCTGAAGCATTACTTTCTATATCATCCGATTGTGTTGCTTACCGACCAACCCCTGCGTCAGATTCTTCACAGACCGCAGACCTCTGGCAGACACATGAAATGGTCCGTGGAATTGCGGTAATTCCAGATTGAGTATCAACCCCGACCGGCAATAAAGCGACAAGCTCTCGCCGACTTTTGGTAGATTTGGGTAATTACAGATCAACGGTCTTCAAGTTTCTTCTCAGCTGAACGGTTGAGATGTCCTTGATATGTGTGCAAAAATATCTGATGAGATGGTTGAGAAGATTCTTCTTCTAGAAGCTTTTCTGTTGAAGATATTTTCATAGCAACACGTGAAGAAATTCTTCTTGCAACGGTTGTTAAGTAGTTATAATCTAGCACATTCCTTGAGAACACGTTTGGTAATGATGAAGCTACGTCTGGTCTTCAGACGTTTGACGTTCGGTCTTCTAGGAAGTAGACATAGAAAGTTGTTGATGAAGTCTTCAGAGCTTTGCTAGCTCTTCCTCAGTTGTGGAATAGACTTTAATGATCTTTCTTTCTTTAATCATTGACAAGCTCCGATCCGTGGGGTCGTTTCTTCTACTGTCAAAGACATTGGAAAAGATTCATAAGAGATAAGCCGGTCTGTGGTGTCGTACCATGACTTATACAAAGAATAAAGTCTAAGTAATGAATGATTAAGAACACCAACGATTGATCTAATGATGTAAACAAAGTACGTCTGGTATTTAAAATACTCAAACTTGATTCTGGGTGTGGATAACTCAGACATGGAAACGTCTGATTTGATGCTGGAAATTCTAATGGACGTCTGGCTTTGGCTAGAAGCACACGTGAAATACGTTTGGATACAAAATACTAAAATGCAAGAATTATGCATGTAATGTTATGCAACCATGAATTAGGGTCATGTATGAAATATGAACCAAAATGGTATAAATTAGCTATGAAATCAGTATAACTTATAAACAAATAAACAAAGAAAAAGGTAGGTAAAATGCACCGATCACCGTCTCCAATGCTTAAGTCATTGAGAAGATAGAAAATCTCAAAGGAATGCTTAAAATTGTAAAGACCTTGATTTTATGAATGAATATACCTTGGAAATGGGGGCTATTTATAGGGAAACATTTCAGCCCTTTGGACTTATGAAATGATGATTTTACCCCAAATCCACCACATGTCTTCTCACCAATGGATCTGTGTGTCGATCTCTGAATGAAGTGATGTGTCAATCTCCTAGTGATGCCACCTGTCAGGCAACCAGTGGAGCCACTTGTCGACCTACGGTCAGCGAGCTAAAGGACCCACTTGCGGGGTCCAGCCTAGGCTATTTGGCCTACCTGTGGATTATGAAAATACGATTATTTTCCCCTGTTATCAGAAAAGCCTTAAGCTTATCTTACCAAGCTAATTATAACCTTACATCAAACTTATCTAACCTAGCTAGTAACAATTTTAATTACTACATATCAAAGTCATACCACCACGATTAGCTTTAAATCATACTCTCCAAGTAATGTCAATATGGTAGTCCACGTTTGTCATTTTTCATGATGATCACGATGATACCAAAATTGTTAAAATCCGACATCTTTTTCTCAAAATGACCATTTTACCCCAAAAATTCGTCACATCCTTATCAAATCAAAAATTAAATCCTTAATGTCACTTTATATCCATAAAAAAAAATCCCAAATAATTCCTTAATCATTATCAAGGACCGGTTAATCCGGTACGAGGTACTACATCTGGTGCCTCGAACAACACAATGATCGAACAAAGCCAAAAGAGCAACCACGACATGTCCAAAAAAGGCAAGGTACGCCAACAGCATAAAAGGGAGGAATGAGAAGGTAGTGCATTACAAATGGAGTACTTACTCAGATTGATGTGCCTGAGACTAATGCTGACATCTGAACTAAGTCCAAAGCACATCACCACCTCAACATTATAACCCTTAAAAAACCTATTGATCCATAGCACATTTATGAGCTAATAAGAAGTTCTTGCTTATTTTAAGCCTTTAACCTTCGATTCCATGAGGCTACTCACATGAAATTTAGCATTTTTTATTAAGTCATATGATATGTGGGCTGCACTTGATTACATTTACATAACTTCTGCCATATACCATGAGAGCATAAACTCGGCCACCAAGTTTTTAAGAGATAAAAGAACCAGAGAGCATGAACCTGTGAGATGGTAAGATTTTCTTTTAGGATTTATAAAAGAACTCTACCCAATGACACTAAGTACGGATTGTTGAAACTCATAATCACATGATAGCCAAGACACCTTTGTGTTTTTTGTAGGTAGCATGACCGGTTGTGTCCTTTCTCATAATTTCACTCACGCCTTTACAGTGTTCCATTTCACCCTTGTTTTGATCTCTCGACCTTCCCTTTGCTTGAGGACTACTAAAATCTTAAGTTAGAGGAAGTTGATGTGACAATGAAATGGCCACTTTTCTTTACCTATTTTACATGCTCAGTCCTAAAAATAGAGCGAGAAGATCGAAATTTATGATGATTTTCTCTCCTTTGCAGGTATTACGCCACAACCGAAGAAAAACGCACATTTTAGCTTGTGGCATCCAAATCCATGGCCAAAAGGGCAGCCAAGAGAATCACGCCATCCAACTCGAGAAGGAGAAGAAAGAATAACCACCATAGAAGAACTACACCCATAAAATATCGTCAAAAAATGGATCAGATACTTGTTTTCGAATCAAGACCTTGAAATTTATCAAACCTAGATCTGCTTCCATGGCGTAGAAGGACTTCGCTAAGCCATGGCGTACCCACTTGAAATCACAGTTCTAAGGTCTCAAAGGCGACGCCCATGCTGATTACGAACTCCTGCTCACCATTTTAGAGGAATCCAAAGTGATAGGAAATGAATTGATGATCTAGATTTGAAGAACAAAGTTTATCCGCCATGGTGCGGAAAGGCTTCACTAGACCACAACGTTCCAGATCAACTCTCAACTCAAAAGCATTCAGACATGCCGTAATGAATGATCATGAACCCTCAATCATTATTTCAAAAAGATCCCAAGTGGTGGCAGCAAATTCAAAGTTAAGTTTTCAAAGAACGAAGATTGACCACCTTGGCGTAAGTAGACTGTACAGAGATATAGCGTCCAGTCGTGAAACAATGCCACCAAAGACAAACACCTTCCGCCACAGCACCAATCCCCTATACTTACTTCCTTCTAAGACCATTCAAATTAGGGACTGCCCACTTTGTTCCTTTTCCACTCTATTGATCGCTAGGCCGGGGAATCTCATTTTTAATGTGCCCTACACAAGGATACTGATACACAGAAGAAGAAGACAAAAAGTATTGTACTGAAAGTCTGAAGACCTACCTCCACCGTAGAAAGTGTTGCAGTACTGTCTGTACCCGAATTTGTCCTCATGCATGGACATCCTATGAATGTCACTATCGTCTTTTTTACCCCTTATAACCTTGTCTCTCACCTATAAAAGACCAGTGTTATAATCTGTAGAAGGGGTCGAGCATTCTTTTTAAGAGAACCTCTAAGTGACAAGTGAGGACCTCTTGGATTAAAAGATTTCCTCCATTGGGGTTTAAATACTCTGATCAAGATATTCATACTGCATCGATGTTTACTTTCAACACCTGTATTTGAGCACTTGAGATTTCCATACTTCCTGATACTCCTAAATAAATCCCGGGGGAGGTCGGCACCTTGGATCCTCCAGAAGTGATCATCAAAGTCCCGATCCTATCGGGATGGGGTGGCTCTGGCCTGCGGAGTGAACCCGATCGACACAGGGGAGGAGTGAAAGGTGATCCGGAGACGATCCTGACACGCTCCAAAGAGGACTTGTCTTGTGAGGTGGGCTCGAGACTTAAGTGAACCTGTAGACCTGAGATAGATGAGCAAATAGGTCAGAGGATACCCCAGGGAATGACCCCGGGGAAACTTCTCTGATGCTTAAGTCAGCAAGGTGTGGAAGAAGGTGAAAGGCCCTTGGCAAGTGATTGTCGAGCAGGCACGCGAGCGGGCAGGGTCCTGAGTGGGCAACCCGAGGGAGCAACCTGAGCGGGCAAGCCGAGGGGGCTTGTGGCAATCTGGGAGGAGACTCGAGCAGGCCATCGGGCAGGTGTCCCGGGCAGGTCCACCGAGCAGGGCTCCGAGCTCGCCAAGGAGGAAAGAGAACTCCAAAAAGAAATGTGGAAGAAGAAAAGCATACCTTGAACCTTGGGGGAGACCCCTATTTATAGGGGTTGGAGATAACAAAATTACCAAAATACCACTGGTCCCGTAGGCCACCGACCAGGCCAACGAGCAGGCGACCCCAAGCCGGCAACCCGACCAGGCATCCGAGCGGGTTTCTAGGAGGAAAGTGATGTAGTCTGAGAAGACTATTGACTTCCTCAGTTGACCCCGAGCAGGCCATTGGGCAGGCACCCGAGCGGGCATCCCGAGCCGGCAGTGAGGCCACTGAGGGAAGCATAGATGAGGCACGTGTCACAAGTGGATGGTTGAGCTGACTCAAGGATGGACCCGGGCAGGCACCTCCGGGCAAGCCCCCTGAGCAGGCAAAAGAGTGGGCCACGTGTCACCTCTGGTGGAGGGATGCCGAGAACCACGTCTGGTGATGAACCCTAAGAACCCTGACCAGGCATCCCGAGCCGGCATCCCGAGTCGGTTCCCCGAGCAGGCAATCACTTCTCTAAAAAGCTCGGTTGAACCGTCTGGTCTCCTGGTTCACGAAAACAGGGGTGAATACCCGTATATCACTTCCCATTTCAATTGATTAATTCCAAGTTCTCTTTACTTTATGCACTTGTCTTTCATTTCCTCTTCATCTTTGCCTATTTTGAGTTACATGAGATCCAAGTAGTTATCAATCCCAACATGACCATCCGTGGTGTTCGTTCATCTCAAGATCTTCGATGTTCAGTATTCGACTACCATGACTATTGGGGTTGAAATATGAGTATAAAAAATTGGTCTCAGATTATAGCTACACCGTGACCATCGGGTAGAGACAGATTAGTGATTCAATATGACTGGAGTTGAAGTTCATTTCCGCTTCAATTTTTATTTCTAGTCATTACAATTCAATTACAGCTTGTCTCTCTTGGGTATCATTCACCCAATACACCAATTGATTTTGCTTGACTAAGTTGGAAAGTGAAAACACCTGGCAATCATCGCTAGTCCCTATGGGTTCGACAATCTTTCATATTACACGATAGATCGTATACTTGCGGGTGATTTTATATCACTTTCTTTGCTCTATCATTTATTATTATGAATTTGATGGGTTTTAAGAGCATTTCATTTTGTTGACTTTTGTTTTTTCTTGGATTTGGACCTTTGGTATTGTTGAGGCTTTCAAAATTTTGAGTAGACCATGTTGATATGTTCTCTTGTGAGTTTTTATGTTTCCGTTATGGGTTTAGTTATTCATTGATCTTTAGACTTGTGTGGTTCGTGGAAGGGCTCCACGGGTCATATGCTGGTTCACCCGGGGTGGGGTGTGATGTTGAATGATTAATCTACTTGGTCTGGAGGTGTAAAAAACTCAAGACATTGTCATAAAGCTTATGGATACTGAAACCGAGTTGGTACTTGTGCCTAGCTATGCTTTTGACATGTGATTTGTCTTGTAGTTTGTTTTACTTCTATTTTGCGATTGCTTCTCAATCTTGAGCATGTTTTTCTCTAAATCACGTCTGAAGGAGATCTAATCTGAAAAGACTTAAAAATAAGATAAGTATGAAAGGATTTTAACACATTTTGGAGACTAAATGATAGAAATAAGAGGCGTAAATGTAACCAAAATAAGGTTACATCATCAAGCGAAGTTTTCATGTGTTCCACAAAGTGTTGCTTTTCCAGTCTCGTTTGAGATTATTTTCCGAGAAACATCACTCTAAATGGCTTGGACCCTACATTATTACTAATGTTAAGCGATTTGAAGTCGTTGAAATTCAACTCCCAGACTCGGAAAATAAGTCCATTGTCAATGGGTAGAAACTCAAGACCAACCTTGAAGACATACCCAATGAACCAACTGAGAAAATATCCTTAGGGGAGTCATCTCATAAGTATAGCTTTCTCAAGTCGGCCAAATGACTCTAACCAAATGCACACTTGGGAGGGAACCCAATTTTAACTTAATTAGTGTAAATACAACTTTCGATTGAGTATTTTCCCTTTCTAGTTCTTTTGTCTTCTCAGTCTTTCGTTTCTTATAAGTTTTATTTGATAGTTTGTGTGATATTATCTAGCCTTTTTCTTATTTTCTATCTTTGTTTTTCTCTGTCTGTGTGATATTGTCTTGCCTTTGTTTTATTTTCTATCTTTGTGTTTTCTCCGTCTATGTGATATTGCATTTCCATTCATAGTTAGTTATATATCCTCTGTCTTTACTTTCATTCTTTTTGTCTTTATTTCAGGCTTTCGTTTCATCGACTTAGGATGTTAGTCGTCGAAAGATCCACGAGAGATTGCAATAACAAACAGTGATCAGAAGGAAAGAAACTGAGATTCATTAAACTGATTGTCAAAATTATAAAGGAAGAAAACTGCTAGTCATAGACATTATTTCTCATGCATTACATTCTCAGTCTAGAATTCACGACTCTTGGGGTGAGGGATTCTCTGTTTCTGGCACATTCTCTTCAGGTTGCTCCTCTACCCAGTCGTGGAATATCTCCATTGGGTCAGATTTCATACTGGTAATGGTGGAGCTACAAGCACGCCTTCAAGTTTCTCCTCAAAGTGGCAATCCAAATCCATCTTAAGCTTTTCGATGACTTTGGTGGCTTCTTGGCCAGTAAACATCTTTTTCAATTGAGCCTTGCACATATTAAATCCATTTTCAAAATGCGGACAATCAAGGGGGTCTCGGGAGGTTCCCAGGGGATTCTGGGTTGTCCCGACGGGTCTAGGGGGTCCTAGGACGTCCGAGAGGGTCTCGGGAGGGGAACTTGGATGTTTTGGGGGGTCTTGGAGTGATCCTGTGTAACTTTTTAGATTTTTTACGATTTTTTTTATGATCTTTTATGATTTAATGATATTTTTTTATATTTTAAAGGGTTGTCCCGGGGTATCACAGGAGGTTCTGGTGAGTCCTAAAAAATTTTAGATGTCCCGTGTGTTATCACTTGTTTCTAGGCGTAACGTAGACACGCTTAGAGTGCGGCGGGCTGGCGTGTGTACGAAGCGGCATATAGCCATGCGCCCTAGGGCGGCGAGCTGGCGTGCGCCAAGGACAGCGTGCAGTCGTGCTTACCATGACCTGATATGAAGACTGACTACCCCCACCCATACTTGGATAGTGCTTCTTAGGAGATCACCCATCTCGAGCACTACTCCAGTCCAAGCACGCTTAATTGCGGAGTTCTGATGAACTCTGCTTCACGAAAAATGGTTAACCAGA
This sequence comes from Dionaea muscipula, assembly GCA_028571145.1. NCBI lineage: Eukaryota > Viridiplantae > Streptophyta > Magnoliopsida > Caryophyllales > Droseraceae > Dionaea > Dionaea muscipula. Next base: position 14,008 of record JAOWBR010064057.1, read on the forward strand.
TAGTGATATAGCCTATCATACCATGTCCTATAAGCTTCTTCTTTCGATCCAGAAATTACAGCCAATCTCATGGCGTGTTTTTTTTCCCGTGTATAACATTTGCCCCCCAACCCTTGGCATACTCTGTCAAGGTTAAGGCATGAGATTTGATGTTTTTACGGCTATGCCTGAGGGTATAGACTTCTGTAGGCTATCAGGCTGTTGCAGACTTGATTTCGTCGTAAAATTTCGCTCTTGATCACGGGCTGTGAACCGGTATCGGTGCCGGCTCGGAGCTCGACTGCTTGCGTCCTTGTTTCATAGCTTTTTGTTACATGTTTCCTCGGACGACGCCCAAGTTTATCACCCGTTTCTAGGCGTAACGTGGACACGCATAGAGCGCGGCAGGCTGGCGTGTAGTCATGGGCCCTTGGACGACGAGCTGACGCGTGCCGAGGACAGCGTGTAGCCGTGCTTACCTTGACCTGATATGAAGATTGACTACCCCCACCCATACTTGGATAATACTTCCCAGGAGGTCACCCATCCCGATGACTACTCTAGTCCAAGCACGCTTAGCTGCGGAGTTCTGATGAATTCTACTCTACGAAAAGTGGTTAACCAGATTGTGATATAGCATTTCTTATGATGTCCTATAGGCTTCTTCTTTCGATCCGGGAATTACAGCCAATCTCGTGGCGTGGTTTTTTCTCGTGTATAACACCGTGGATCCAGGATTGGTCTTGGATTATTTTTTTCTGATTTATTCTGGATTTTTCCACTTTTTTGGATTGTTTCTAAATTTATTAGATTTTTTTATGATTTTTATTTCGTTTTTTCTTTTTCTTTTTTGGTTTTTTACATAATTTTAGTGATTTTTTATATTTTTGTTACACATTGAAATTTTTTAATATAGCGCCACATCGCATTTCCGTTAGCCACGTAATTTATGACGCAGCATACCTCTGTGTTTACGAATTAATAATTGGATGAGTTTTTCTAAAAAAAATCTTGATATACTCCTTAAAAATTGGTGTAACTTTGAATGAAAAATTGGAGCCTTTGGTTTGGACAATTTTCTATTTTCAGTGTTTATTGTTTTGTAGAAAACAGAAAATGAGTGTGGTTTGAATTTTTTATTTTTTGTTTTCTCAAAACCGAAAACAGTTTTTAATTCAAAATTTTTAAAATGTAGAAAACGGAAAAAAAAAAAACAACTATTTTTTGTATTTTAGAAAAAAATTCTCAAAACATCC
>JAOWBR010064168.1:0-15242 GCA_028571145.1 Dionaea muscipula
TTGGGTTTAGGCTTGTGCGGGTCGTGGTTGGGGTCCACGGGTCGTACGCCGGTCCACCCGGGGTGGGGTGTGACAGCCCTCATGCTAGATATCATAACCATAAATATACATCATGTACTATGAATCCCATAACGGGGAAAACAAAACTACCACTTGGGCATGGACAACCCCACCCCAAGGGTTTAAGATGCCTATCAAGTCAAACGATAGACTAAAGTATCAAAACCATGTAGCGGAAGAACACAAATAAATCCTATGAGGCCACATTGAATAATTGCAAACAGCAAGTGCACTGCTTTATCGAGTAATAATTAAGATATCGATCCCACAAGGAATCCTCCGTAAGAGTGGTTTATCAAATCATTGATTCTTAAAAACAGTGAAGCTATCAAATAAAGTGACAAGAAGAGATTTAAGGCTAGAAATGTTAATGGCAGTAATTAAAGGTGTGAATTCTCAGGCTACAACCTCCAGGACAAGGGTCACTCAACAACCACTCCAAGTACTATGGAACAACAGTGAGGTAGGACCGATCCTAATATCGCTGAATTACTTCCGCGGAATTATCCTTGGAGGTGATCAGTACTTGAACCACGACTATGAAGGGAGACGTTGTAATACGATTTGAGAATTGGAAAAGTAAATGAAAGATTGTAAAGTGCGAGAAAGTAAATGCGAGATTGTATAAAAATGTTTGATCGCAAAGACCTTGTTCACAATGAATAATGGTGATCGCGTCTCGATTCCTTATAGTCTCACTGTGGAAATGACAAGTGTGGGCAGACTCCTTCTAATACAAGACTACCACTCTCTCACTCTTCTGTCACAAGGTGCATACACAAGTGTTTAGCCTAGATCTTTGCACAGGAGTTCAACGCTTTGATTGAAGCAGCTTGATTGTTATTTATAAAATTCCGAGGAGGAGCCAGTTAGTTGAAGTTCATCCTTATCCACTAGAGATTCCAACTTATGTTTCAACAAGAAAATCCCTTGAGAGTAGGCGTGAAAGTAGGAGGGAAATCAGAAACTGAATCACAACTGCCTGGGCAGGTCAGAAAGGCGCGAGGCGACAGCATCCACGGTATCAGCCTCAGTGGCGTCAGTCAAGTAGCAGGCATCGTCATGATCTCGCAGGGACTGGTGACGCCATGGTGTCAAGGGATTCTATCTTGAGAAGGACGTCTCCAACTCTAGATTTGACACCATGGATCATCTTTTAACCATGAATGGGGACCTTGGATCATGCATAGCGTCATGGACGAATCTTGAATAAGAATTTGAGGCCTGTCATCGCCATAGCTCTGAGTTCATGTCTGTGTCATTTGTGCTATGGCATTAGGTCTTCCTCCACGGAAATTGCTAGGTCCGATACTTGACTTGACCCCATGGAATGCTTTTATAGGTCAAATGAATGTGTTCAACATCTGGGGCGGCAATGTAGCATCTCAGATTCAGAAGTTAGGATCGATCATCGCCACGGCTCGGTGAGACCAGTCAGCTCTGTGGCGACAGAGCTTCCTTCAGAGAAATTCCTTCATCGTAAGGATGTTCTGACCCAATAGTATGCTTTTACTTGTTGAATGGATGCCTTGGGCATCGGGGTCGACAGTGTTGAATCCCTGGAATTGGATTTAAGGGCTTCCATTGCCATGGATTTACGATCCAGCGCCGCAGCTTGATAGAGCAGTCAACGCCATGGCGACGGTTGTATGGATCAAGAGACTCAGAACTTCTCTGGTCATCATCTTTTCAGGGCCATCTGAGGAGGTGTTGCAAATGGCTTGGGAAATGGTGGCGCCAAGGTAGCCTGCAAGAACAGTGATGGCGCCAAGGTTCTAACTTAGCTGCTTTCCAAGCCTTTGCTATGAATGATGGCGTAAATCAACCTTCTTTTCCTTAAACGATATGAAACCTAAGAAAGGCAAGAAAAGAGGCATAGATCACACAATAACAAAGTAAAACAAGGGACTTAGCACATATAAATGGTAAGGTAATGTTGCCATTTCACGGCTACATCAACTCCCCCTAACTAAGCTCTTTACTAGTCCTCGAGCAAAGGTATAGATGGAAAATAGAGAGGTAAAACAGAGTGAAAGGTCAAAATGTGAACAAGCTATTCAGTGCAAATGAAATCATGAGACAAATGCAAACCAAACCAAAGTACAAATGAAGATCTCAGAATCATCTTGGTACACCAGTGTTACGATCTTCAGGGGTCCAGACTCCATATCATTGGGTAGCGAATACTTCATAGCGCCATTGGAAGGTTAAGTCTTCTCACCAGTCATGTCAGTGCTCTTCTCTCATGAAAACTTGGGTATAACCCTTTTAATGCAAGAACACTCTTATGGTGTGCGGTGGATGTTATGTAAGGAATCAAGTAATATTTCGCACACCTTATGACTCTATCAAGAATGCTCATTTTAAGTGTATGATCCCATAGAAAGGAGAATTAAAGTATGAGAACATGCAATAGCATTAATACAAAGTAATAACTATGCTAAGGATCAGCCGGTCTTTATAGGCTCGTAATAGAAGGGTGGTGATGTGCTTTAGGCTTGGTTCAAATGTTCTAATGGAGCTCAGGCACATTTAACTGAGTGATAAGCGTGATAAACAAGTTACTTCCCTTCTTGTATCCCCAATTAATCCCTTGGCGACAGCTTCTGCCAGACTTCTTAAACTGTGGCGGTGATAAGAATAGAGGTTTTCCTCTTCTAAACTGGAATTTGTCCACCATCTTTTGAAATTTCTATGCATTCCTGGAGCTCGCATCCATTTTCCCATTTCTTGCTTTTGAACAGATCCTTTATGTTTCTTTTTTCCTTCAATTTGGTGGGTTCTTTTGCTTTTACCCCTTGTAAGATCTCCATTTTTTTTCAATTTTTCCAGAGCTCTAAGGTCTTTTCAGCAGCCTTGGCAGGGTTTTTCTTGTCAGCGCCATGGGTACCTTCCACCTCCTTCAACAACTTCAATCCCCCCCAACTTGAGTAGTGGTAAGATTTTGTGGTAAAAACAAGGAAATGTATTCTCCAATCAGGCTCAAATAGGGTCTAGATGGAAATTATGTTTGGGAATGATGGTAGAAGCTCAAAATTTTAAAGAAATGTCTTGCATCATTTCCATGGCGTAATCAAAAGTAAAGTACAATGCTTAAAGTAATGCTTCAGATAACGTCCTCACCTTTAAAAAGGAATAAAACATGAGATCATATATAGAAAGCAGAGACTCGAGATGAGCTACAATTTTTGTACAGGAGAATAAAGAGCTAGCACTTAAACAAGAATTTTGAAGGCTCAATCCTCACTTGAATAACAAGACCAACCTTCCACGGCGAAGGTGAAGTGTACCATCCTCGACTTCACAGCCTGGACTTGATCGTAAGTGTGGCTGGTGTAATCACAACTAAAGAGAAAGGCACATGCACATGGATGGACTGCAAAATGATCATGAAAGCATAAGGCTAAATAGCTAAAAATAGAAAACAAAATGCTAATGAAAATATGAAAAAGAAACAACACATGAGGAGGAGAGATGGGGAAAACAGATGAAAACGGGTCGTGGCCTCAAGATTTTCATCGTGGTGTCAATAGCCAAAATAGCTAAGGTGTCAGGTCCCTCCCCCCAACTTAAAACGACGTCGTCCCGACGTCTTTTTAAATAAAACGCAGTGCTGGATAGAATGGACCTGAATTAAATGAAGTGGGCCTAGAGTCCGTTAGGCTTCCAAAAGCCTTTCCCGCTCAATTAAAACATCTCATCACTTAAAAATATAAAACCTGAAGCTGGGCTTTTCATCTCTCGCGCAATTTAGAAACTTCGGAGAAACCCTAGAGCTCTCGAGAAGGTGATTTTTTCGGTGATTTGGAGGCGATTCAGAGCAAACAACGTGTGATTCCAGCAATTTCGACTTGCAATAAGTAAATAATTCCCAAAATTTCATTCTCTCTGTTTGTGTACATCGTGATGTCCGGAAAAACGAAAAACCGAGGGTCAGGGTAAAATAAAAATTGAATTTTAACCAATACTTACGTAGCAGAGATAGAGACGGTGCGAAATGCCACACGGGTAAAGGGGATCGACGCGTCTGCGGTGATGATTCAAGAAGCAATGACAGTGCTGACCGCCGCAGACGTGGACGATTTCAATGAGGCCTTTCCTCTGCCCTCTTCCTATCAGTATGTCTTGCCTAAGCCGAATGATACGGTGCTCGATTATGACATGGAAAACACAGTTTCCATCCACTTTGAATCACTGAGAGGGAGCTGAGATTACACCTACATCCATTCATCCAAAGTGTTTTAAATTTGCACAACTTGATGCCTAGGCAGTTAAATCCAAACACATACACCAAATTAGTGGCGTACATTATAAGGTGTGGACAGCTGGGTGTGACACCATCGTTGTAAGTCTGGTATTGGATGTTCAGCCTTGCACCCGTGAAGGACTAGAATAGCTGCCTCGACACGAGCTATTATGCATTTTGTTTGAAGGTGAGGGGAAAAAAAAGGGTGAAGTACGGAATTGTAAACCCTAGAAGTAACGTGCATCACTAGAAGATTAAATTTGTTCTTATGAGCTCCCAAGCATGGCGTGTAATACGAGGCAGCAAGAGATCAGTATTGAACCATCCATGACGATCAGGTCATACTGCACAGATGACGAGAGAGCGTTGTGGGACACGTTTGTGAGCGAAAGGAAAAAGTCTCTACCCTCATGGGAGAAAGTGGTGACGTTAGAATATCTGGAGCAATATGAGATTGCCACCAGAACTCAGCCTCGTAGGATCATATAATGAAATGTTGTTTTTCTACAGTTGAACTTGAATTTGGAATCTGATGATCCTAATTTGCTCTATCATGCAGGCATGGTGAGGATCTTCAAAAGGGAACAAGGCCTATACGGCCTTACGACCAAGAATGTTGCTACTGATATTCTTGGTGATGCTAGTGCAACTTCTGCGGAGGCGACACCATCACAAATCCTGGGGCCAAAACCGTTATAGGTAGTAAGGACGGAGGAGGTAGCGACGTCTTCAGCGTAAGAGCAGCCACAAGTCAGGCCTACCTCCCCCAAAGGCAGGATCCTGAGATCTCAAGCACAAGCACAACAGAAGGATTCGTCGCCACCGACCACATTTGACAACGGGGGTGACGAGAAGCGTACAGAATCATCACCTGACAACGACGCCAAAAACATAAACGATTGCAAACAGCAAGTGCACTGCCTCGTCGAGTAATAATTAAGATATCGATCCCACAGGGAATCCTCCGTAACAGTGCTTTATCAAATCGTTGAATCTTGAAAAGAGTGAAGCTATCAAATAAAGTGACAGCGAGAAATTTAAGGTTGAAAATGTAAATGGTAGTAATTAAAGGTGCGAATTCTCAGGCTACAACCTCCACGACAAGGGCCACTCAACAACCACTTCAAGTACTATGGAACAGCAGTGAGGCAGGACTGATCCTAAGATCGCTAAACTACTACCGCGAAATTAACCTTGGAGGTGATCAGTACTGGAACCACGGCTATGAAGGGAGAAGTTGTAACATGATTTGATTATTCGAAAAGTAAATGAAAGACTGTAAAGTGTGAGAAAGTAAATGTGAGATTGTATTAAAATGTTTGGTCGCAAGGACCTTGTTCACAATGAACAATGGTGATCACGATGATCACTTACACACCTCGATTCCTTACACTCTCACTGTGGAAACAACAAGTGTGGGCAGACTCCTTCTAATACAAGACTACCACTCTGTCACTCTTCTGCCACAAGGTGCATACATAAGTGTTTAGCTTAGATCTTTGCGCAGGAGTTTGACGCTTTGATTGATGCAGCGTAATTGGTTTATAAAGACTTTCGAGGAGGAGCAAGTTAGTGGAAGTTCATCCTTATCCACGAGATTTTTCAGCTTCTGTTTTAACAAGAAAATTCCTTGAGAGTAGGTGTGAAAGTAGGAGGAAAATCAGGAACTGAATCGCAACTTCCTGGACAGGTCAGAAAGGCGTGGGACGACAGCATCCGCGGCGTCAGCGTCAGTGGCATCAGGCAAGTAGCAGGCATTGTCACGATCTCGCAGGGACTGGTGACGCCATGGCGTGAAGGGCTTCTATCTTAAGAAGGACGTCTCCAACTCTAGATTTGATACCACGGATCATCTTCTAACCATGAATGGGGACCTTGGATCATGCATAGCGTCATGGATGAATCTTGGATGAGGATTCGAGGCCTATCATTGCCATAGCTCTAAAGTTCATGTCTGCGCTAGTTGTGCATTGGCGTCAGGTCTTCCTCCACGGAAATTGCTAGGTCCGATACTTGCCTTGACCCCGTGGAATGCTTTAATAGGTCAAATGAATGTGTTCAACATCCGGGTCGGCAATGTAGCATCTCAAATTCAGAAGTTATGATCGATCATCGCCACGGCTTGGTGAGACCAGTCAGCTCTGTGGCGACAGGGCTTTCTTCAGAGAAATTGCTTCATCGTATGGATGTTCTGACCTAATAGTATGCTTGGACTTGTTGAATGGATGCCTTGGACATCGGGGTCGACGATGTTGAATCACTGGAATTGGATTTAAGGGCTTCCATTACCAGGGATTTACGATCTAGTGTCGCAGCTTGATAGAGCAGTCAGCGCCATGGCGACGGTTGTATGAATCAAGAGACTCAGAACTTCTCTGGTTATCATCTTTTCGGGGCCATCTAAGGAGGTGTTGCAAATGGCTTGGGTGATGGTGGCGCCAAGGTAGACCTTCTAGAACAGTGATGGCGCCAAGGTCCTAACTTAGCTGCTTTCTAAGCCTTTGTTGTGAATGATGGCGTAAATCAACCTTCTTTTCCTTAAACGATATGAAACCTGAGAAAGGCTAGAAAAGAGGCATAGATCACACAATAACAAGGTAAAACAAGGGACTTAGCACATGTAAAAGGTAAGGTAATGTATCCATTTCACGGCTACATCACACACTGCTCCTCTGCCACATTCAGCTATAAAATCAAAGATCACCTGTCAAAACAAGCAGGGGTAAAATCCGTCAGCCATCACTAACTGGTGAGATGAAATACGGACAACATGGTAAATGAATAAAACATGCAACCATGAGTTCTCAAAAGCTCATAAAAGAAATGATCCATCTATATACAACCGAGAGGTAACATCGAGAATATGGATATAACAAGTCATGTCATAATAAAAACTCACTCCACTAGGGTACTCCAATAACGCCTACTTGATATACATCCCGGTATGGCAGCCACAACCATTTAACATCAAGAGGTAACCGCCCTAACCCTTCCGTCGCGAACGAAGGAACCTAAGGACATTGTGACACCCAAAGGTGGCCTTGTTTTCTCAAAAAGAGAAGAACTCAAAGGACTTGAAATCCAAATCCTTATCTCATGTCTATAAGTCTACCCCAAACGCTATAAAAACCCGCAGGCCAAGGCAATAATCATACCAATACAAAATCTATGATACCACTGTCGTAAAACAAGCATCAAGAGTAAGGGATTTAAATATAAATCATGCAATTACTGTACACATCTACCTTATGTAAAAACATGTAAAACTTGTAAAATACTTAGCCTTCAAGTACCAACGATCCGTAAAACATCTCACCTGAGCCACGATGATCAATCAATACAAATAAATCCTCTAATCGAGCACCAATCGCTTAACAGGATCACGAACGGTCCCTGACACACATTTATGCACAAAAGTCTCAAAATCAACTAAAGCTATGAAACTACCAATTAACATCCTAAGTAACCATAATCATGCTAAAATATGCTTCTAAGATCCTTTAGAACTTGTCCAGGGTCATTCCCGACTCTCCCTAGCTAAACCCCAAAGGATCGAAAGTCAAGCGAAAAGGATTCCCAAATACAATGCAAGTGGTCGACCACTAGGGTCCCTGACCGGTCGACCACCTCCAAATACACCAAATGGACAAAGAAGTTCATCTAAAACCGGTCGACCACTTAGACATATGGTGGTCGACTGCCGCTCGGCGCTGCAAAATTCTGGGGAAAAACATCAATTCGAACCACAACCAAACCTCAACTAAATTCAACCAAATCACAACCAACAAGTCACAAAACCACTAGTAAAGCATGCTACATCATTCAAGGCCGTTAATTTCATGCTAAACTCAAAATCACCACCTCAAAAATCCATCTAAGCTTGATTCTATGGAAAAGAAAAGGATTAAACAAGGTAATTACCTCAAATTCATCAAATGAAATGGCTAAGATCCTCCTCCTAGCTGCCCAACAGAACCCTCGGGCAAGACCAACAAGAAAACAAGCCAACTCCAAGGGAAAATGAAGAGGAAATGATAAAACTCCTCAACAACACTTCCAAGGCCCTCTCAACTCTCTTCCTCCCTTTATTCCTTTAATCTCATGGGTGAAAGGCCAAGGGAAATGGCTGAATTTAGCCCAAGGATAAGGTCAATACATCACATATACATACCCACAAGTCACCTTTATTAAAAAGTCATCCACTTGTTAATTCACTTCACCAACTACCATACAAACCAACTAACATCCTCTAAACACAAACTCATGCGTGGTAATCTCATTCGAACAATCACAAACACATCACGAAAAATCATGAAATCATGATATAATCACAATGAAACTAAATTCGAAACATCATAAACCATCACATCACAAAATGACTTATCCGTCAAAGTCCGCTGGGATGTCCTATGTCAATATGGTACTTAAAAGTCAAGTCTCATCGAACCGGTCATATCGGTATCAAAAATATCATCGTACAATATGCAATGTAAAAAGTGACCAAAATCCCATATAAAATACTAAGTTACTATTCACGAAATCACTATTCACCGAAAAACTATAAATCTCCAAAGTGAAATATTAATCTAAAATGAGCATAATCAATATAAAAATAAATGTAAAAGTGTGGGATATAACATTGAGTCCCTCCAAGATTGTTCGGTTAGTCACCTCTACTTGGCCGTTGGACTGTGGATACGCAATTGAAGCGAAACGGTGTTGGATTTCATACTCGGCACACAACTGTTGGAAACCACGATATTCGAATTGAGTGATGTTATCGATGACTAGTGCATGTAGGACACCGAAATGGCATATGATATTCTTCTATAGGAAGTTTCACAACTCCATCCCAGTAATACGGACGGCAGGTTCCACCTCTACCCATTTGGTAAAATAATCTACCACTATCAGGAGGAATTTTCTGCCCCTCGGTGCGGTTGGGTACGGCCCTTGAATAGACATTCCCCACATAGCGAACAGCCACGGTGTGGAGATCGAATCCAACAGGTTCGTCGGCTAATGAATCTTATTGGCATACTTCTTACAAGGTTCGCAGCGCTTCACGTACTCCTCTGCCTCTGCCCGGAGGTTGGGCAAAAAATACCCTTGGAGCAGCACCTTTCTTGCCAACGTGGCCCCTTCTTGATGCCCTCCACAAGCTCCTTCATGTATTTCTCTCTGGACATATTGAGCTTCAGCGGTTGTAAGGCATCGGGCACAAGGGTGCTGGTATAGTTGCTTATAGTGTATCCCGTTAATGAGACGGAAACTTGCAGCCCTTGTGCGCAAATTTCTGGCTTTGTCTTTATCCGCTAGAACAATGCCACTTTCCAGAAAGTCCTTGATGGGGGTCATCTAATTCGGACCTATATCCGCAATGGGGAGCACTTCTGGTGGCAACTCAGTGCTCTTCTTAGTTAGCCTTTCCACGAAGACTGTTTTGCCGAAGGTGAGGCCGGGCGAGGAACCAAGCTTAGATAGAGCATCAGCCTGAGTGTTTTGCCCTCTAGACACTTGGGTGATTTCGAAGCTATAAAAGGCTTGAAGCAGATCTTAGGCGGCTTTGCAGTACTGCTGCATGTTAGGCTTCTCTACATTGTAGTCGCCCTTGACCTGGTTGACTACTAACTGAGAATCACTATATATGAGGAAAGACTGAGATCCTAATTCCTTGGCCAGCTTTATTCCAACGATCAAGGCTTCATACTCCGCTTTGTTATTGGTAACAAGAAAGTCAAAACGTAGAGCGTACTCTACCACTGGGCCCTCTGGACTGGTGAGGATTAATCCTGCCCTTCCTCCAGCCTTTGCTGAGGAACCAGCAACATAAATGGTCCATTTCGAAGAAGACGGCCCTGTTGTCAAGAAGCCAATGCATTCTGCCACAAAGTCGGGTAAGGCTTGCCCCTTGATGGCCGGATGAGGCCTATACTCAATATGGTACTTTCCGAACTCAACCGACCATTTGACCAGCCTACCGGAGGTTTCTGGCCGATGCAATATTTGGTGGAGTGGTTGAATTGTTAGGACCACTATGGAATGTGTAGGAAGTACGGTCGCAATCGCCTGGAGGCCATGAAGAGTGCTAGTGCAAGCTTGTATGCCTTCGGGTATCATTCTTTCGGCTCGTGCAGTACTTTACTGGTCTAATAAACTAGCTTTTGGAACCTTCGTCTTCTCGGATCAATACTGAGCTAACTGCCGCTTCTGTGAAGGCCAGATAGACAAACAGAGTCTCCCCTGGGACCGGGTTTGTCGAGAGCGGGAGTGATGTCAGGTATGTCTTCAAATCTTCGAACGCTTTCTCGCACTCTTCCTTTCATTCGAATTTTCGTGTTCCGGAGGATCTTAAAGAAGGGAAGACCCTTTTCTCCTAGCTTGGACAAGAATTAATTCAGTGCTGCCATCCTGCCCGTAAGCTGCTACACTTCTCGCATATTCCTTGGAGGAGCCATGTTGGCGATGGCTTGAATTTTATCGGGATTAGCCTCTATTCTTCTTTTGGTCACTATAAAACCAAGGAACTTGCCGAACGTCACACCGAAGATACACTTCTTTGGGTTCAACTTCATCAAGTACTGTCTTTGTAACACCCGGAACCGGGTGATACCGGCGATAACCCATAGAGCAATCCATGGGTCATTGAAGCCAAAGGAACCACAACCGAAAAGATAAAATCGATCCACTACAAGGATAAGTAATTCGAAGTCATGAATATGACTATGATATAAAGCTATTCCTCAACAGGAAACAAAGAAACTCATGGAAGAACAATAACAACAACCTTCGAAAAAATACAACAATGGTTCAGGTCTGTCCTCAAAAGAAACAATGAAATGTCTAGTACAATAAAAGCGGAAGCAAAACTAAAGGAAAGAAATGATGATCCTAGAGGCAACATTGTCTGTCCGCAGCACCCGTGCTGACACCGGAAGATGATTCCTACCAAAACAAGTAAGGATAATATCCGTCAGCCATCATTAGCTAGCTGGTGAAATGAAACAGAGACGAAACGATAAATGACATAATCGAAGAAGAGAAATGAAAACCTGAAAACCAGAAAGCCTCAACCTTGCAACATAAACTGTAAAGTGAATCATCATGAAAAGGAGTGCAATACTGATGAATACCAACATTATTAAAATACATGTCATGATAAAAGTAACTCCAAAGTCTCGAGTAAAACTCATCGCATGGATCTCATGAGTCACATGAGATCCACAATTGAAATCATGTATAACATATGCGTCAAAAACGATCTATAATCCATCTAAAGGAAATATAAAACACTAGAGTCACAATAGACCATTAAATCCAATAAAACACTAGAGTCACAACAGACCCTTAAATCCAACAGAAATGTCTCAGCATTTCAAATCAATAGAAACATCTCTTTAAATCCACAAACAAGAGTATAATGGGAATAAAGTTTGGCAATATATAAAAATCACAATCTCAAAGGGTATCCTGTTCGGATCTATGGCATGCACGCAACGCAATTCAAAAATTTATAATCGGATCTAATTCAGGTCATGCCATATATAATAGGGAGGGGCTAGGGAGACAGCATTTAAGACAATGATTGAGACAATGCGCATGGACCCTCGGATGGCTGCTGAATCAACGCTGGAGATGCTCTATATCAAGAGGCGCTGACAGTGCACGTTGTCAGACATGCAAGCCAAAAAAATTAATTACATCAAATGATAAAATAAACAAAAAAATAAAAGAAATTAAGGATTGAGACCAAAAAATCAATTTAAAAAACTAAAAATTAAAATTTGTAATCTCCATCTTTGATCGAGAGCAAATCATCTCCAAATCTCGTTGGATGCTCCCCCACTCCCCAGCAATCTTCTCGGCGCCGACGACCCTCCCCACCGGCGAGCTCGGACATCGACGGATAGCTGCTCTACCTCTCTCTCCACGAACCCTCTCTCTACGAATCGTAGTCGTCGCTCATCTCCTCCATCACAAAACCCTCCATCTCCTCCATCGCTGTCGTTGCTCATCTCCTCCATCGGAACCATTTGCCGTCAGCGAGACAACAACCTTACTCGTAATCGCTGGGTAATTTCAAATGCTGCTCTCCCTCTCCCACGAACCCTCTCTTCATCTCCCCTGGGTTTGGGTACAATTTAGGGTTTGGGTGATTTTTGAATTTGTTTAGATTACTCATTTTGTCCGCATTTCTTTCTGCATGATACGATTTTTATTTGAAATTATTTAGGGTTCATCATCTCCTGATTATTTTTTAATTTGCTATGTTCAATTCATGCTAAATTCTTTTTCTGCAGGCTCGTTTTATTTCTGTTTTAATTCATGCTATTTGCTACTGTTTGAATTTCTTTCTGCAGGCTCATTTTCTTTGCCTTGGAGTTGCGTCTGAATTTTCCCCTGTGCTTCTCTGCTTATCTATGCGAGGGAGTTGGGTTTGCAGTGGTGTCTCAGAATTGATTTGTAGAAAGGCATGGAACTTAGTGTCATGTAATAGTAGTAGCTTTCATGATTTGGTGCATGGGTTGTAATTGTAGATTTTGTTTTTTCTTCTATATAGGCTAGAGTTGTAACCTCCGTTGGCTAGAGTTGTATGATTCAATTGCATTACTCAGGAAGTTTTTTGTTTTATTACAGGAAGTGTTTTGAGGATCGTTCATATTATGTGACGGAGAACTGGCATATTTAGGGTTAGATTGCAGATTGACCCAAGCCACACATTAACGAAACATAGTTGCTTGTTCAATACAATTACAACTAATAAAAATGGGTTAGCAGCATGCTGCCAAGATTTAATAAAAATTGGCTCAAAACTAACAACTCAATTACATTAACAACAATACAACTAACAATAATGGCTCAAAACATGCTGCCAAGATTTAAACGAAACTTAATTGCCTGTTCAAAACATGCTATCAACTGCGAAGAGAAATAAAAAATAGAGAAATTAAAACTGGAAGATCACATGATTGTATTAGGCACAAGGTACCAGCAAAATAAAAATCAAGCTAGCAAAATAAAAGATAGAGTTGGCAAAATAAAAATCAGCGTGCAGCCAATACATGCGTGCAACCCACATTCCAAATGCTGATCCATGCAGCCAACATCGGATGATCCCTGCCAAAAGCCAATATGAAAAGAAGAAGAAGATCAAACTATAATATCGATTTAAGACTACAAAACCGGTTAGAGATTGGATTAACCTAATCATCACAACTTTCAGCGTCTTCATCCAATTGAAACTTGTCATCATCATCCGTATTTGGAAAAAAAAAAAACATTGGATGAGCTGATTGACATGTAACGAATAATCTTTTATTTAACCAAAAATTCAAATGCATACCTTCACTACTCTCACTTTCAAATTTTTTTAGAATTTCAGGAGAGTTTCTCTTATCATGTCGTTTCATTTTCTTACAGCAGCTACATAGCCTTTTCTTCTTCTGGGTGCTTAACTCAATGGAACTCTTTATACGATCGGAGGCTTGCACATTCTCCTTTCCCTTTGCATCCTTCTTTCTCCCATTCGTTTGTGAGACATTCGGATCGAGGATTTTAATCTGAGACAAATGAGTGTCAGTGTTCACTTCTGGCTCATTGCCTGCAACCATTGTTTCCCCTCCAGATGCACGGTTTAACATAACAGTCTTCATAGCAGCTTCTACTTTCTCGGATGTGTACTTCACTCTTTCCATGTAAGCAGCATAAGTCTCGTTGAATGGTACATATGGGTATCGTAAATGCGCGACCCTTACCATAGTCCTAGAGGTGTCAAACATGCCGTATCGTGTCGTACCGTGCCGTTCAACTTGCGTGTCGTGTCGTGTCGTGTCATGTATTTTCGTGCTTTTCTTGCCTATTTTACTTAATCGTGTCGTGTCGTGTTGTGACATTGTTTGAACGCGCCGTGCTGAGCCATTTTACTTTGTCGTGTCGTGTCGTGCCGTGTCATTTTCAAATAGTGTCATGTCGTGCTGGACCTTTTATTTAATCGTGTTGTGTCGTGTCGTGTCTTTTTGTTTACTTTGTCGTGTCGTGTCGTTTAACCTCCATTACGTGTCGTGCTATCGTGTTATGTCGTGCTTCAAAAGTGTTGTGTTGGACCATTTCATTTTATCGTGTTATGTCGGGTCGGACTGTTTTCTTTTTTTTATCAATAAAAAAATAAATTGATTAGATAAAAAAGATACAATCAATATATCTATATAATATATGGGTACTTTTTTGAATTATAGACAAATAATTAATGATATAAGTTGTGACTAATATATTTTTTAGACTAATGATACATGAACATGTGTATTGATGAAGAGAAAGGGAAAAAAGAATTAAATAAGAAAGAGAAAGATATGTGGGGAAAAAGAGAATTAAAAAGAAGAAAGAGGAGGGAAGATGAAGATTTATTTTTTATTGTTTTTTTACTTTTTATTTTTAAAATGTTATATGGTTGATATTTTTTAATTTTTATTTTTTTCGTGCGGGGCACGGGTTGCCCCTAGTTATATGAAAGGTAGAAATAAGAAATACGGAGCATAAAATATTAGACCAAAGCGATAAATGGTCGGAAAAACTCTCAAAACCCCTAAAACTCAAAGTCCTTAAAACCCCCAAACCTCCTAACCTCGCTAAACACCAAAACCTAACAATCCTAACTGTCCTAACCCCAAAACCTGACCCTCCTATCCCCAACCCTCTTGACCCTCCTACCCCTCTAAACCCTCATAATCCTCTAAATCCTTCCTAACCCACTAAATCCTAACCTTCCTCACTAACCCTTCAAACCCTAAACCCTCAACCATCCTAATTCTCTAAATTCTTCAAAACTCTCTCTAACCCTCCTAACCCTCACTAACTTTCCTAACCCTCCTATCCCTTTAAACCCTCCATAGCCCTATAAACCCTAACCATCCTAACCCTAACCCTATAAATCTTCCAT
>JAOWBR010064279.1:0-15237 GCA_028571145.1 Dionaea muscipula
GGTAAGTTTTAACCACCTAATTGGTGGGGAATGGAGGTTAAAGAGAAAAAACAATATAATTCTCTTCACCTCCCCTTTCTTCACCACACTTTCTCAAACACACTATAAATTATTCTCATCCATTCCCCTCCCCACTATTGACTATTAACATCCATCCAAACACGCCATTAGACAATAATGTCACGCTTCCTGTGACATAAATAGATAGCAATAGCCCTGATCACGACTTCAATTAGAGAACCGCCGCTTCCGGTGTTGTGGTTCAGATGAACCCTAACCGAATAGCAAGGGCATGATTCGGTTACCATTCAAGGAACCGCCTGTATAGAATCATTAGGAGTTGAAATTTATATTGGAATTCAATGTTTCTGTACAAAGCATACAGCATACAAGCCTAGTAGCTTTCCATCTGAAGATCAGGAAGAGCAGAAAGTAACCTAAATATGTCCATAAAAGGAATATCTAAGATTTAATACACGAGACAGAACCGGGGAAAATTATCCTTCGGAAAATAATTTTCATTTTCCACCAAACTTGTAAATTTCCTTTGTTTGGTAAACTAACTAACATCTTTCATTTTTCTCCTCTCATCATCATCATCATTTCCACGACCACTTTCCATTAAGTGAGGTCGATCATACGTATTCAAAGCACACATGCATACAAGATTCGACAAATATAGTGTGCTGACTGTCGGCTACCTAACAAGTAATAGGAAGTGGATAATGCCCCAACATTTTTCCTCAAGAAACAACCCAATAGGAAGGAAAAGAATCTCTACTCATTTGTGGGTCTATTGATTTTTGATCCAATGCAAGCAAAACTTCTGTCGGAAAAAAACTTTCTGTCATACCAAACAACAGAAACAGTTTTCAACTGAAAATTCTTATTTGGAAAATTATTCTCCGTCCAACCAAATGGAGCTAAGTGTCATCCATCAACTAAGAAGCTACCTAATTTTTCAGAAAAAGAACAGGAAATATGATAAAAACCAAACTCACTCCAATGGCATCAATGCGATAAAAAAAACTCACTCTGATGACATCAATGCCTATTGACAAACAAAATACAGGCATAAAAAATTCAATTAAAAAATAAAAACAAGAAGATGATCACTCACCCTTAATTTCTCAAGCTCTTTCTCATGCTTTTGTTGTAGTTGCCTCTGCAGAGCTTGATTCTCCTCTGACATTCTGATCCGCCTTGCCCGAATCTGAGACTGGACATGGGCCAGGGTCTGCATATATCTTAGGGTAGTTGTGGCTTGGCGCTTCACAGACTGCCCTTCAATCAATGACTTTAGCCTTACCAAACCTCTCAAGGCTCGTAATCCCCTCCTTGCCTAAATCAAAGTTGAACCCCTAAGTTTTAGTAAGTGTTCAATGAACAATATTTTACAGCTGCTCTCAATTGAATAACTCATCTTTATCTTACATATTACTACTGCCAATATTTGCACCATGTCAACTTGAATCCCATACTATAATAAAAGAGGTATACTCTCTTGGGAAACTATTAGACATGGAAATTCATTCAAATAAATAGGTACTCTAGGTATAACAAATATTTTCACGCGTTCAATTAATGGCTGAAATTGGACTTAGAATGACAGATGAATTTCGACTCAAATTTGTGCTCATGTTGAAAACAGATCAACGACAGTCCAAAGGAAGTGATGTGAATACAAAGATTTGCTAATCAAATCCCCAAATGCACCTATTATTACTCAATCAAAATGCATAGAAACCTAGGAATGGTAGCATAAGTAGACTTATACTGCCATTAGGCTCTGTTTGGATTGAGAGAAATGGAGGGGAAGGAAGGGGGGAAAAAATTACCTTGTTTGCAAATTGGTGGAAAAATTGTTAACCGTGGGTAGAGAACTTCACCAATATTCCCCACCATTCCCCACCTATTTTTTTTAACAAAACCCTTTAAATGAGACGATCATCATACACCAAAGAATGACAACCTAACATCTCCGAGAAGGAAAGCATAACAGAAGCTACACAAGAAAAAAGGGATCATACCAAATATCCACGGAAAGCCGTTTGGATTCTAATAGCAGCTATTTCCTCCACTGATTTGCCGGAATAGCAAGACACTGTAGTAAGACGAACCACCTCAGCAGCAGCCTGAGCTGCCGCAACAGCTGCCTCTGCAGCAACTGCAGTGGCAAGAGCAACCGAGTATGCATGCTTGTTTTGCTCATTCTCTTCTCCAAAGTACTTCTTCCCCTCAATTGGTAGAGAAGGGGCAGGAACTACTTCATCCAACAAAGAAACTGAATCGCCACTCTTGTGTTTCCCAAACCACCTCTTCTTTGATTTTTGGGTTTTCTACTTACCATAGAAATAACAGTAAATATAATTAGAATCTTCCCATCAAGTGATCATATTTCATTTTTCCATACAAAATGAATCAAATATTTCAAACCTGGTCCTTCTTCTCCTTGGGGCAGGAAACTAAGACTTTCTTCACTGCAGAAAACCACCCCTTCTTCCCCATGCCTAGTCGTCACACTTGAAAAACGATGTCCAAAACAAAAATTACACAACTCCCAGACAGAATTAAACAAATTTATGAACAAGAACCGTGTCCTGAGCAATCTTAGAATCGTCTCACCAATCCACCTTCAAGACAATGTGATCCACATTTCGACATCAATGGAGATCACTTGACATAATAGGCCAATAATAAAGAACGAAAAGAAAATCTGAATCAGCCATATAACACAAAAAAAGAGCCACTTTATCAAGCATTGAGTGCTCCATATATATTCCATAACACTGTTTAATGCAGCTAGAAAATCTGAAAATCAGATCTAGAGTGATACTGAAAAAGCAATCATTTTTGAGCGAATATTTCACTGTCATCTAAAAAGGTAACAAATGCATTGTAACTACACAATCAATAACCTCATAAAAAATTCATACTGCCCATAGTTCAAAACACTAGAGTGTTTAAAATACCCGATCGCTCCTGCGTGTGAGGAAAATCGGAAAATACGGAAAAGAGAGAAAGAGAGTGCAAGAGAGAGAAAGTGGGCCGGTTGGGCGCGTTTAGTCAAACCGAGTCAAAAAGGACGTGTGCAGGATTTTTAGGGTCACCGGGTGAATTTTAAGGGGACTGGGTGGAGAAAGTAGGGCGAAAGGGGTTAAACCCTAATTTTAGGGGTAGTGGAGGAATTATGGCTAATTAAGTTAAGAGGTTTAATTGGTTTTATGGTTAAGTGGGCTTATCTCATGTGCTATTGGGTTTAAATAAGACTGTTGGGCTTACTCCAAGTCTAAAGGCCTGATTAATGAGTTCCTTGGGCCTGATTATATGGAAAGACCTAAATGTACTGATGGGCCTAATTAGATTCTAAGTGGCTGGCCCAAGCTAGTAGCCCAACTCCCAAAATGGTGGATTGACCGAGCCAATCCTTTTTGACTGGATCTGAAACAGGCGTCTTCTTCCTCAAACCTCACAGGCTGCAGCCATGGAGGAAATGGAGGTTGAGCATGACCGTAGAGCAAATTACCGAGCGTACATCAAGGAGACTACTGAGCGTGCACTGCCGAGGCTAGTACCGAGCGTGCACTGAGGAGGATTTTGTGAAGCCTGCACAACCAAGGCTCCTGTACCGAGCCCGCACTACCGAGGCCGGTACCGAGCCTGCACTACCGAGGCCGGTACCGAGCCTGCACTATCGAGGCCGGTACCGAGCGTGCACTGGAATTCCCGAAAAAACCCGGAAGATCTTCCGGTTCACATACTAAGGGGTAAATTCCCGTATATCATTGACAATCTAAGATCATATATGCATAGCCAAGATTAGACATCATAATCACACTAACACTAGTCGGAAGATGCAATCTGAGTATCTCCTTTATCACGACTTTCAGGTACTTGAATTGGACAGAACAGGATGCACACAATGAATAAATGATAAGATAATGAACCTCAATACAATTCAATTAAGAAATAGAGGAGTGACAGGAGGAGTGACAGGAACAACGAGATTAAAAATAGTAAAAAATGCGTATTTTAAAGTTTTATTTTTAAAAAAAACATGAATTTTTAAATTTTTTTTGAAAAAAAGGGAAAAATATATTTTAAACGTAAAAAATATTAACCGTGTATTAAACGGGATCGCTTATCAAAACCGGCTTAATATTAATTGTGTGTTTGATTTTTTTATTTTTATTTGATTTTCTTTTTATTTTTTTTAATTTTTATGGGTATGAATAAAACTGCAAATAGCAAAACTCCATAACTCATCAACCACAATACGAAAACGGAAAATCAAAGCTCAGACTTCAAGGCAACCACTACCAGAGCCTGAGACGGAAACCAGAACTGTTCCTTTCCAGTTCCTTTCCCAACCCCATTATCTCATCGGTCTTCTCCCTTCTCCCTTCTCCCTTCTCCCTTGCCCCTCTGAACTTGACAAATTGATTATCCTTCTCTGTCGTCCTCCATTGGAGACCAAGCTCAAAGCTCCACCCACCTTCCCCCCTATATTTTTCTTCTTCCTTTTTCTCTGCCGCATTGTTATTCCTTCCATGGATGGCAACGAGGTGGATAAGCCCACCATCTATTTCTAACGGTTCACTCTTCCACCATACCCATCTCTGAACTTTCTCCAGCTCACAACAATTAGTACGCGTAATCAATGCCATGATGATCATGATTATACGGGGCCAATTCTTCCCCAACATCCATCTCTCTGTTTAGCAACACTGTCTACAATTAACGCGACTAATAGTCTAATCCCATTCCTCTTTCACCCTTCAGATCTACCTCAGTTTGTCATTGACAATGGCGGCCGAGGTTCCCTGGCCGTACGGACTGGGTGGTGATTGTGCTTTCGCTGCTGGGGGTTCTGCGGTGGACTAGGTTTTGTTGTGGGATTGGGTCTTGGTGGTTTGTTGAAATGGGTTGTGGTGGATCCAAGGCGGACGATTCGCCATTGGTGAATCTTTGCAGGGAGAGGAAGCAACTCATCAAGGCCGCCGTTGAGCACCGTTACGCTCTTGCAGCGGCGCATCTCTCTTACTTCACCTCCCTGAAGGACGTCGGCGACGCCCTCTGCCGATTTGTTGAGGAGGAGCTTGTGGTTGCCGCCTCCTCGTCGTCCTCATCTCCGGCTTCTAGATCTCCGGTGCTCACTTTGCCCCCTGACAAAGGTAGGCGTAAACATCGTGGGAAGGGAAAGAAGCCGAGGATGAGGGGTGGTGGGGGTCAGAAGAGGAGGAGGGGGAAGGAGGAGGAGGGGTTGCCTTCTTCGTCTTCTTCACTGTCGTCGGTTTCTCATGAGATGTCGAATCGATCAGGTGTTGTTGAGGGGGAGGGGGAGGGCTCGCATTTGCATTTGTCTGATTCTGAGGTGAGTTCTGCTCCATCTGGCCACATCGAGATTGAAGATGATCCTGAATTTGATAATGTTGCCTCCCATCCAATGCCTGGAATCACTTATACCCCTAATGTGTTCATGGGCAATTCTTATGATCCTTACTCTTATCCTTACAGTGCATATGAGTCTAATTATCCGAGTAGTTCCTTTGGTACTTATTATATGAAGAAAGCGCCAACAGCAGCACCATCGGTGATTTACGAGGAGCCAACGCCGAACCCCATTTATATGTATGCAGACTTTCCCCGCCACCCGCCTAGTCGAAATGCAGGGTATTATGGGTTTATGGGCAACATGACATCTCCGGATTGGGGTGGAAGAAGTGGGCAGCAGAGTCAGCAGCCACGACCTCCGCCTACACCACCTTCACCCGAGGTCTCTGCTTGGGACTATCTGAATCCGTTCGAAGTGGTTGAGAATAACTTTTTCCCGGAGTACTATACCCAGAGGAGATATCCGTATGGATCAAATTCGAGTAGTCCTGATTCGAAGGAAGTGAGGGAGAGAGAAGGGATCCCTGATTTGGAGGAGGAGACAGAAAATGAAGTAGTTAGAGAGAGCTTTAGGCAGGAGAAGGGTAGAGTAGATGAGAGTTTGAATAGCTTTTATAGGAATAGAAATAGACATAGAAACAAGCAGGTCCTGCTTGAAGAAGGGAAAGGGGATAATTTTGGGGATGGAACGTCCAATGTAATGCCGCTGCCAGTGCAAGATCCTCAGGAGGTGCATTCCGTTGAGCGGAGAGAGATCAAGAGTAACAGCCCCGGTAGTGATGCAAGCATTTCTAATAGAAGAGAGCACATGGAGGTAGAAAACAGAGAGGTTGGATTAGACGTAGAAGGAGCTCCTCCTCAAGATGTTGGATCGCCAAAAATTAGCAACTTCACTGTGTTGTCAACCCATGGCACACGTGACCTTAGGGAGGTTGCTAGGGAAATCAAGGATGAATTTGATGCTGCTACAGATTATGGGAAGGAGGTCACCCTGTTGCTTGAGGCGGGGAAGCTACCTTATCGCTCTCGGGGCACCTTTTTAGGAGGTATGAATTGATTGCTCCGAAATTAGTTTCTTTTGGGTGCTCATCAAATATGATTTGCATTGTTTCTCTCAATATTTGTGCTTTGGGAAGTTTTCATATTGCAATGATGGGATTTAAATGTGAACACTAGTTTCTGAGATTCAAAGAAATTTGAGTTGATAAATGATACCTTCTTCATCATGGTACAATAACACATTAGAAAAATAAATTAATCCTGAATGCTTTGACATATTGAGAGATCATACGTGATACTGCTAGTCTTAGCTTGTGGTCACATAGCTGATTTGCCGAACTCTTTTTTATTGAACCTTTAATTTTCACTTGATTCTAGAGAAGAGTGTACTAGTTCTGCTGTTCTTTATGTCAAAAGATATATTGTTATCTTTAAGCATGATTCTTCGGAGTTGGTTATCGTTATCGTTATCATGTCTGATTGTTATTATTATCGTATTTGAATTTAAATGTAACCGAGATTTACTCCTAGGATTATGTTGAGAAGTGTGGGGAAATGCTCTATAAAAGAAGACCTAAGGCTAACAACAGATGATCGAGTAATCATTGAGTCAATTGTATCGAGTCAAGCTTTTAGAACAAAATACATTTACATCTCTTGATATGGTATCAGAGCAGACATGATCAAAGGTTACGAGTTCGAATCCTGTTAGCGTGACCTCCATTTATTTAGCACTTGGTATGAGATGGACTAGTGTACAATCCACGTTTTAAGCCCAAAAGAGGCATTCGCGTGAGGGGGCGTGTTAAAATAAATATAATTCATGAGCCTTCTATCACAAGGTTAACCTTTTGGTAGAGTTGGTTCCTTGACATGGTATCAAAGTTAATGGTTCGGATTGAGGTTTAGGCCTTCAATGTTTTTGTTTACCTCCAATGTCGACGACGTGTTTGATGGCGTCGAGGGCCTCGATCTAAATGTCCACAAAAACAAATCCCTAATTTCCGATTTCTTCTCCAATGTTTTGTTCCCTCTCCATCTTGTGCCGCTGCTTCATCATCTGAATTGTCATTGGAGTGAATCTTTTTCTACAAAAAAGAGTCATTGTTTGACGATTTCGGATAGTGTTTGTACTCGATTTTGGGAGATTCTGTTGGTGACTTTGGATCTGCCAATTGAAGCTTCTGTGGTTTGTCTATGATGATTATTAGAGTTCCTTGTGTTCGTCTGCTCATTGTTGATTCTCGTTTGTGTTTGTGGTGTTCGCTTATTCAAGTTCACTAGAATTCATCTGTGTTTAGCCCAAATTTGTTTAGAGCCTGGAGGTGTTTGGTTGTCATCTTATTAACGATTTGTTGCTTCTGGTGGAACCATTTAATCAGATCTGTTCGTCGTCATTGGCCACCTTCGATTCTGGAATTTGGTGTTCGAGGTTCGTGCGAGGTTTTGTCGAAGAACAAGAACTGTTCCCTCTCTTCTATTTTGGTTTATTGTGCGTGGTTTGTTTTGACAAATCACTTTGGTAATCGATTTTGCTCTAGGTTGCAGCTGTTTTGTTTCTAAAATTTGGTTTCGTGATTTGCCTCAAAATGCTGGAGACCAATTCATTTCAGAAATTTGATTTGGTCTTCTTTGTTGTTAAAAAAATCCTATTTGAGGGAGAAAAAAAACTCATATTTGTTTTGAGAGCTTCAGCTTGTTCCGGCTCATGTCCCGACTTCTTAGTTTTGGCTTCGACTTCTTGATTTTTAGCTTCGGCCCTCTTTGTTTCGGCTTCGACCCTCTTGGTTTCGACTTCGATCCTCTTGGTTTCGGCATCAGCCCTTTTGGTTTCGACATCGGCCTCTTGGTTTCAGCATCAACCTTTTGGTTTTGGTATCGTCCTCTTTGGTTTTTGCTTGAAGTTCTTGATTTCTCTTACAGCTCCACTCCGTCATTGGTAAATTAATGCTTTTTTACTTTCCGACATCAATATGAAGGGGGGGGGGGGGCAGTGTCAAAAGATATGCTGTTATCTCTAAGCCTGATTTTTCGGAGTTGGTTATCGTTATCGTTTCTGGTTATTATTATTATTATCGTATTTGAATTTAAATGTAATCGAGATTTACTCCTAAGATTATGTTGAGAAGTGTGAGGAAATGCTCTATAAATAGAAGACCTAGGGCTAGCAATAGATGATCGAGTAATCATCGAGTCAAGCTTTCAGAATAAAATACATTTACATTTCTTGGCATGGTATCAAAGTAGGCGTGATCAAAGGTCACGAGTTCGAATCCTACTAGTGTGACTCTCATTTATTTAGCACTTTGTATGAGATGGGTCAGTACACAGTCCACACTTCAAACTCAAAAGAAACATTCACGTGAGGGGACGTGTTAAAATAAATATAATTCATGAGCCTTCTATCACAAGGTTAACCTTTCGGTAAAATTGGTTCTTGACACTTTAAGTAGTACCGACATCTTAAGCTCTAGTTTGAAGCTTACAAAAATGAGAAGCTTAGGTTTGGATGCGGTGTTATGGTGCTGTAGCTGATGTTTGCCCATTTTGGTTGCCAATATGAATAGAATGAGTGATATCATTTCGCCTAATCATTAAGTATGTTCTTTTCACTTTTTTAATAGATATGAGATGCATCTTTTTTGTGGAAATGGTTTTGATGAGTGCCATGATTTATATGTGCCTTTGTTGGTCCTCCACTGCGTGTTAGGTTGTCGACAATCAACACACCATAGTTGTCGGATCTTGTGTGCATGTATCCTTACGGATACGTGTGGTCGATCCCAACTAGTGGAAAGTGGTAGTGCTGTTGTTGGTCCTCCACCTTAATTAATCCTTTGCCAGAAAATTTTCACAATAAGGTTTCTGCTGTTAAAGAAATAGCTACATGTATATTCTTGCAGTCACATTTTCCAGGTTCCTGTACTCTGTTGCACCAGCCCTGTCCTCATCTCTTACTGCATCTGATTCATCACCACCATCGAGTTCTGGAAGAGGTGAAGTTGTGAGCAGAGTTCCAGGCGGTTCTTGGAATAGGCAGAACTCTGGCAGCCTTGCCTCAACATTAGACAAGTTGTATATGTGGGAGAAAAAGTTGTACGAAGAAGTCAAGGTATGGCCTTTGTTGCAGATGCTAATACCTCGTGATGCAATGTCCGTTGTTGGTGAATGAGTCTTTTACTTCAGTAGACTTTAGGCGATAGAAATAAGGTTAAATATTTCTATATTTCAAATGGAGTTCTATCAGCTTGGTGTTTTTCTGTTGACACCGATTCGTCATTGCTTAATTTACGATCTGTTGCCCGTTTCTTTCTCGGTTCTGTCCCAGCATATAACTTGACATGCAACATACACCTGACTTTGTCTTGATGTACCCATGGCAGAATGGATGAGTAAAATTCATGTCTTCTGCTATAGAGTTTTTATTCATGTTTCTTATTTAAGTTCATTTTTCCTTCAATCCACCAGTGACTTGTGGATGTACCATGATGTTTTTCGTCCATAGCTCTCTGTCAATGCTATGTTTTTCTTCCACTCGGATGAGCTAATTCATTATCTTCATTAGGCTGCACATCACACCAGTGGTGGAGGCAATGGGTCGATTGTTTACACTTGATGTAGAACCAATAATTGTTGTTACATCTTGAATATTTCTGAGGTCTTGGTTCATTTAAACCAATGTATCCATTTTTCTGTGTTCCTGTATCCATTTTTCATCCTTGACTCGTATTCTGATGAGCTTGTGCAGTTTAATTCGTTTGGTCTAACCCTTTCCTAGTTTTCAGCTGTGGTCATAAATGGGCTTTTTGTGATTTCGTTTCTTTTCTTTTTTCTGCTGCTGGGGGCTTTTAGGGTTTTTTTTTTTTTTTACATGTCCTCTTCTCTTGTTACGTTGTTGCTGAATTTGTCTTGTTAAACCATTGCTCAATTTGGTTAGGTCATTGTGCTGATTATAGGATGAAGAAAGGCTTCGCATCAGTTATGAGAAGTGGTGCAAAAAGCTGAAACATTTAGATGAGCGAGGAGCTGATGCTAGTAAAATTGAAGCTACGCAGGCTTCGATAAGAAAATTGGTCACGAAAATTGATGTATCTATTAGAGCTGTCGAGGCTATATCCAGCAGGATAAACAAGTTGAGAGACGAAGAGTTTCAACCGCAAATTATAGAATTAATTTATGGGTACGAAATCACTTCTTTCTCAGAGCAAATATCTCTTTTTTTTTTTTTCTTTGTCATGCATGGCAATCCATATATAGTATATATACCTTATAATGCTCTCCCGCCCTTTACCAATCACCAATAAAAGAATGATGAATTAGATCCTTCAAGGTGAAAATGCCGAAGGAAAGCGAATGCTTTTCATTTGCCATTTTGTTCTTTTTTTCTCATTGGGATCACATTTTTGCATGCGCACAGTGCATGCACCTACCTGTTCAATTAGTTTGTTCATTTAGAAGGGGAGAGTAGATGTGTTGGGAAAATTTATAGAGGACTATCTTGCTCTGCTTAATAATAATAGTTGCCATGATCAAGTTCCCGTGCAGATTGAGGAAGATGTGGAATTCTATGTTGAAGTGCCACCAGAGGCAGTTCCAAGCCATACTGGAAAGCCGAACCCGAGCCCTCAAAGCAAACACTTCGTTGCGCAGAGATTCAAATGTGAGGGCAGCCCTCGCACTGGAAATGGAGCTACTGAAATGGTGCAGCCGCTTCAACCAATGGATTGATACACAGAGATTCTATGCTGAATCTCTCAATGGCTGGCTATTTAGGTGTCTTCTCCATGAACCGGAAGAAGAAACTCCCGATGGAGTCGTACCATTTTCCCCAGGCAAGATTGGCGCTCCACCAGCGTTTGTAATCTGCCATGACTGGAACCAGGTGATGGACAGGATTTCCGAATCTGGGGTGAAAACAGCGATGCAGGACTTCGTGATGAGTTTGCACCAATTATGGGATTGGCAAGATGAAGAGCAACGACAAAGAGTGGTGAAATCCGAGTATGCTTTCAAGGATTTTGAAAAACAGATCCAAACCCTCCGTGACGAGAAGGGGGGGAGGACACATAATAATGAAGACACCGTATCAGATAAAGTTAGTCTCTCAATGGTTCCGTCAAACAGCGGTATCTCGCCACTCGACGATCTAACAGTTGATCTAGATACTATGAGGCAGAAAGTACAAGATCAGAGACCCGGACAAAAGGAAGCTGTTAAACTGGTTCACAATAATGCGGCGGTGTCTAAGAGCATACAAGCTGGCTTGATTCCCATATTCGAGGCTTTGGAGAGCTTCACTTCAGAAGCTGCTAAAGCTTATGAAAACGTGAGGGTACAGATTCCTAGCAATACTTGAACATCGTCCTAGCCGAGCCGCCCTTGATTATGTATTCCATATCAACTAAGGTTTTTGCTACGAGAAGATGCAAATCAGACTGGTGATCGATAATGTGTATACTTCAGGGCTCAGCATGACATTGATATAGCTTGTAGGAGTTTTTGGCAGAGTACTGACAGTAGAGGAGGGTGATTTCGGGGTTGAGGTTTAAATCCTACCCAAAAGATGTTGCTGCTTCAGTTCAGTTAGGATCTTGTAAAGGAATTTCTTTCCTCTGTCCATTCATTGTAAGGGGTATCTGCTCATGGGAAAGCTGCTGCTGCTAGACTTCAAGGACTACCTTCAAAATAATTCTGTTATGTATTGTTGTTATTCTTCCCCCCATAGACCCGTCCTTCCTGATGGATTTGTTTCGTCGGTTCAATGTTTTGTATCCATTCATTGTTATCAGAATCACGTTTCAACTAGTACAATCCTAAAGGTAAAAGAACGTGTTGAATTAAACAATTAAAATTGTAGTCAACATCTATAATAAAAAATACCTTGTTTGAATTTTTGTCATTGTTAGCGGAGGCTTTGTCCTAGGTGGCAGGTGCGAAGAGGGAGAGGAGGGAGGGAGCGTGTTACTTTTATTTTAATTTTTTATAAAAAATATATAATATTATAATTATAATTTTAAATTTTTTGAGACCAAAATTAATTATATATACAAGGAATAAGTAATTTGAATTTTCCCTCAAAAATATCCTACTAAAAAACATGTCAATGAAAAAATAAGAATAATAAAGTGGGGGTGAGATGAGAGAAGAGTGAGTAATAAAATATGGTGGGGTGGGGTGACGGTAATTTTTTTTATAATATTAATTTTTTAAATAAAAATTAATATTTTTCATAATATATTTAATAAAAATTATATAATATTATTGTCAAATTTTTTAAAATGTTGAGATGAATCAAATAAGATTAATATTAATATAATAATTTAGGATTTTTATTATTATTATTTTATGATTTGTAATTTTATTTTTTTATTAATTTTTTAAAAGAGTTTCTAACATATATTTTTATTTTACAATAATGAAGTGCTTATCGTGCCGAAGACACGGGTAACCGCTAGTATATATACAAGGAAAGAAAAATTTGAATTTCCCAAAAATGCCCTACCACCACAAAGACAAATGAAAAAGTAAGGATAATAAAGTGGGGTGAGTAATAAAGTGAGTTGAGTAATAAAGTAAGATGAGTAATGAAGTGGAGTGGAATGAGGAAAGAGTGAGTGATAACGAAAATGATACATTTACAACAAATATTTTTGTTGTAATTATTGTAACAGAATCAGAATCGTTAAATTTGTTTGGGATTATGAATAAAAGTTGATGAAGTTTGATGAGTGTGGTAAATGATGAAGATGAATGGTGTAAATGATATTGTAAATTGTTGTTGTAATTTTTTATCGTAAGTGTATCATGATTCCAGTGATAAAGTGGGGTGTTGTTGCTAATAAACTGGGGTGAAGTGTGGTGAGGATAATTTTTTTTATAATATTAATATTTTTAATAAAAGTAAAATTCTTTTAATAATACATTTAATAAAAAAATATATAATATTATAGTCAAAATTTTTAAAATATTAAGGCGATCCAGATAAGAATAATATTAATATAATAATTTCGAATATTTAATATTATTTTATGATTTTTAATTTTATTTTTCCGTTGATTTTTTCAAAGAGTTGTTTACGTATATTTTTTCGATGATTCTTATTTTGAGAGGGTGGAGTGCTTATCGTCCCGAAGACATACGAGTAACCGCTACTCTATTATACAAGGAGCAAAGATGTTTGAAAATATCTCTGTATAAATGCCTTAGGATATTTTTGGCCGTTGAATCGGAAAAAATATCGGGAAACATTTTTGACTATAAGATTGCATTTATAAATGAGTGAATTTTAAGCGTACATCATTTATTAATTGATTGATAATAAAGTGAGATATGATGGTTGATAATAAAGTGAGGTAAAGTGACAATAATATTAATATTTTTAATAAAAGTTAATTTTTTAATATTATATTTAATAATAATTATATAATATTATATTCGATTTTTTTTAATTTGTAAAGACAATCCAAATAAAACTAATATTAATATAATTTGATTTTTATTATTATTTTATAAATTTTATTTTTATGGTTTGGTCGATTTTTTTAAAGAATTACTACCTATATTTTTAATTGGTTTAAATGAGCAAAATGCTTATCAAGACACGAATAACTATCAGTGTTACTACTAATAAACTTGAAGCTTGAATGCTTCAACAGAAAAGATCAAATCTGTTTTCGCATTTATATTTTCGTCTCCCCCAAAGTGGGAAACTCGTGAAAGCTACCCGTACTTATTGGATCATGCATTTGCATTTATAGTTTCGTCTCTCCAGCCTCCACGACAAGTGGGAACCCAACATCTATGGTATTGTGGGTTGTTTATAACCAAACAAACCATGCTTCAAAAATCGTTGGTTTCATCGGCTTAAAACAAGTGTTAAGGAATTATTGGATCATATATGAGTAATTTTTATATTGAGGATGAAATTTAAGAAATGATGACATGGTTGGAAGTCCCTAATTTAGTGCACCAATTTCGTGCAATAACGTTAGTTTGTGACTCTCATTAACTCTGATGCAGACTAACTCTCGTTAGTTTGTTAGTAAAAAAAAATTAATTGAGTTAAATAAATTAGGTGGTAATCAGTGGGGTGTGATGCAGGAAATCGGTGTATCAAATTGGTGCAGAGGATTTTCAGCCATGATAATATACAAATATGTATTGGCTCATAACCTATCGTGGTTAGGGAATCGTGTTCATGTGAGACTCACACAACTTGAGGAGGGGAATTATTGAGTCATGTGTGAGTAGTTTCCAAGATAAAACTCGAGGAATGATAACATATAAATGTGTTTTGACTCAAAACCTATTGCTCTATGTTTTTGGATTGGGATGTGAGTTCAATACATGACTATATGAGTATCTGATTATGAGCTTACAGACTCAAATTTGGTCTCAAATATTGTTGAGCCGTTGGGCCCAAGTAATAGTGATAACAATCGTGTCATGCTGGTGCCAAAAAATCATGATCAAATCGTGCTCGTGTTATATCTACTCGTGTCGTGCCTAACAGTAAATCGTGTTATGTCGTGCCGTGTCTGATTTTTTAGAGGTAAGACCCAGCATGGCCCAAGGCACAGTAGTGCCCATGCTATGTCGTGCCGAATTTTGCTACGCATCCCGAATTCATACACGACTTGGGACACGAAAGGTGGGGTGGGGTATAGGTGGGTAGGTTTTTTTTTTTACAGTTTGAACAATCTGTGTGTACAGTTTAAATAATAAATAAATAAATATTATATTAATTTTTAAAAAATAATAATTTACAGACACTGATTATTCAAACTGTACACACAGATTGTTCAAAGTGTAAAAAAAACTCATCCACCCCCACCCCACCCCACC
>JAOWBR010064390.1:0-24785 GCA_028571145.1 Dionaea muscipula
CAAAAACATCGAGAAGAAATAATCACCCATCAGAGACGACAAAATCATCAACATACGAGGAGCAATAATCACCCAAATTTCCTTACCTCCATTGAAAAACTTGCAGGGGAACTATTAGCTTGCTCGCGAAGAATCTTTGGATGGAAGTAGTGACGAAATCGCAATAGAGCACGGAAGCGAAATGAAAGGGCAGCAGAAATGCTAGGAGAAAGAAGCAGTAATGAAATTGTAAAAGAGCACGGGAGCGAAATGAAAGGACAGCGGAAATGAAAGGGAATCAGGAGAAATGAGGGCAACCGAAAAGGTTTATATTTATATATTTTTTTTAAAAAAATATGGTAACTATTTGGCGACAACTAAAAAAAAGGATATAATATATAAGATCGACATTTTCATCGAATCATAGACGAACGGCCGAGTTGTTTCTTTTTAATGATAATCGGGAAAATAGGTTACATCAATCAAATCTTCTCTATATTGAAAACAAAACAAACTCGATAGTCATGCACTCGGCATTAATATCGAGCTATTGTTTTCTTTATAGGCCACTTATGTCAGATTGTGACCAGAGGGGTATTAATGATATTTTCTTATCCAAAGTGACTAAAAAATAATTTTTTTAAAAAGGTGACTAAAAAAGAATTTTATCTATCCAAAATGGCTAAAAAAGAATTGGCCACCTAATTTTTTACCTATCAAAAAAAAAAAGAACAAAAGAACTTGTGATGACATGAAAAGTGGGACAATGGTGGTGAACGGTTTTTTTTCTTTTCTTTTCTTTTATTTTTCTAAAGCATTGAAAGCAGAAAAGGGAGTGAAGGGCCCCAGAAGAATGTAGTATTAAATTGGGAGGGGGAGTGGCCCAGCTTCACCAAAATCGTCCCCAACCCACCACAATACCAGCCAGCTCCACTGCCTCTCGTCTGAATCTCCCCTACTATTTATTAGTATCCTGGCTGGGGTACTCTTATCTTACAAAGAAGAAGCAATTGCAGAGAGAAGAAGAATCTGCAATCTACGTTTCCCCTGTTATTCTGTTCTTTGTACACAAAAACTCATAGTGAACCTGAACCAGAGCGAGAAGAGAAAAAAAGAAGCTACATTCCATTCAATTAAGTTGTTCACTCTCCGATCAATGCCCAAGAAGAGGGTGTTGGGTTCCAAGAAGATGAATAGTCTGGATAAGTTGGTGCTGATTATATGTCTATTAGGCTGCTTGTGTGCTTATTCGGCCATGGCGTCTGTTTGGTATGACCGCAAAGCGATTATAATAAATGGGCAGAGAAGGATCCTCCTCTCTGGCTCCATTCACTACCCCAGAAGCACCCCTGAGGTACCACCACAACTATCAGGCCATTTTCATCCTCTTCATGGAATTTCTTGGGTTTTCGAACATGTAATCGAGTTTTGGGTTTGGGGTTGCAGATGTGGCCGAGTCTTATACAGAAGGCCAAGAATGGTGGATTAGATGTTATCCAGACTTACGTTTTTTGGAATGGCCATGAGCCTTCTCCTGGCAAGGTTTGTTCTGTTCTGTTTATATCTTCCAATGGTTCACTTTCGTATGTTTATGTGCTGATTTTCGTTGGAAAATTATAAAGAAAAGAGAGATTGATTTGTGTTTTGTTGTGATCAGTACTATTTTGAGGGAAGATATGATCTGGTTAAGTTCATCAAGATCATACATCAAGCCGGCCTCTACGTTCATCTCCGGATCGGCCCATATGTTTGTGCCGAATGGAATTTCGGGTAATCCCCCAGAGCTTCAAGCTTCCACTTCCAAACCATATATTATTTGGAAACAAGAAAGCAATTCGGTTAGCTCAAAGAGCATAGCAAAAAGTGTAATTGCTTTCATATATATTTAATTTACTTCAGGGGATTTCCAGTGTGGCTCAAATATGTGTCTGGAATTGAATTCAGAACAGAAAACGGGCCCTTCAAGGTGGGGAGGTTGACTCTAGTAGTTATTATATTTCGCATCATAAAGTTACTCGTTTATTTTGGGGGTTTGATGGTATTGGTTTAGGCAAAGATGCAAGCATTCACAGAGATGATTGTCAACATGATGAAGTCAGAAAGGTTGTTTGAACCTCAAGGAGGTCCTATTATCATGTCACAGGTGAATATACTATCTATATATTTTCATCCAAAAGTGTCCTCCCTTGTATAAGTTGCTTCAATTGTTTTAAGACACGTGAAAGGGCAATGACAGATAGAGAATGAGTATGGACCAATTGAATGGGAGATTGGAAATCCTGGGAAAATCTACACCAAATGGGCAGCACAGATGGCTGTGGGTCTTCAAACCGGAGTCCCATGGATCATGTGCAAGCAAGATGATGCCCCAGATCCCATTGTAAGTCGCTTATTTCACGACTCATTAAATTTTTGTGCCTGTAAAACAACGGTACTACTCGGTAATCATAGCTTACTGATGAGTACTTTCTCATATTTCAACCTAGTATCAAAATAGGCATTGCGATTGCAATTTCAGGTACTCTACACTTTATAGCCTCTGCCTCTTGTGCTCCTGTAATTGTTCAATGCCTTGTAGGTCAGAGAAAATGGTAGTACTTTTCTCTCCGTCAAAGAGCAACCCTCAAATATATTCACACATTTTTTTTTTTCCTTTTTATTTGCTCTTGCGATACTTTTTTATCACCAACAATCATAGGCGATCACGCCTTAGAAAACGTGCGAGTAGTTTTGAAAAGCTAGGTCTCAGGTATTTTTCATATTTTGGACATTTTAAGAATTTATAAATAAAAGTACAGAAAACAGTTTTTTTTTTATTTTCTGTATTTTAAAGATTTTGTTTTAAAAACTGTTCTTTGTTATAAGAAAATAAAAAATAAAAAATTCAAACTAAAACATGTTTTCTATTTTTTAAAAAACAAAAAATACAAAAAATAAAAAATGTTGCAAACCAAAGAGGCCTAAAAATCTATAAAAAGAGACGTCGACACTCAAAACAAGTCTTTTGGCACTTGGTTTTGACTTTGACAGCCTATTATAATATTACGTAGTGAGAGTCATGCGTTTGATTTGTGACAGATAAACACATGCAATGCGTTCTACTGCGAAGGCTTTCACCCTAACAAGAATTACAAGCCAAAGATGTTCACAGAGCTGTGGTCTGGTTGGTAAGTGATCGTACCACCCATCTGAGTAGTGGGTTGCCTAGCCTATTCTTTTTTGACGTATATGGTAAATGATCAATCATGATCATATATAGGATCTCATGATCTATTAACTACTTCCTACTGCACTGTGTTAATTGGATTTGTTGGCGTGTCTCTGTCTCTCTATCTCTCCATCTCTGTCTGGCTCTCCGTAGGTTCACAAAATTTGGTGGTGCAGTTCCATATAGACCAGTTGAAGACGTAGCTTTTTCTGTTGCAAGTTTCATACAAAAGGGGGGCTCCTTTGTCAACTATTACATGGTATACCATCAACTTCACCCACCAACCCCCATAATATCTATCTATTTATGAGTATATAGTTATTCATTTAACAAACAGTAACTCCACCCCCTGCCCCTTGTTTGCTCTTAATTAATTTCACTTTGCAGTACCATGGAGGCACAAATTTCGGAACAACTGCCGGCCGCTTTGTAGCCACTAGTTATGACTATGATGCTCCCATCGACGAATATGGTATGCTTTCTTGTTCCTTGAAGCAAATTAAGCAAGAGAATTTTACACGGATCGATGTTCATACGTGTTCCGTAACGTGTGATTGTGCCAATTATTAATTTATTAGATACGTCCCCTTCATAAACAGTAGTGTGCATTGGCGCCTCCCACATGCCACATAATAGAAGCTTAGCTTTCCATCCAATAATCTCATGGAAGGCCACCCTCTAATTTATCATTTCGCTTTCGGTCGTCTGTCTTATCGTCCTCGCTGGGTTTTTCTTTTGCCAGGGTTGCAAAGGGAACCAAAGTACACCCACTTGAAGTATCTTCACAATGCTATCAAGATGTGTGAACCAGCCTTGGTCTCGGCAGACCCTACGGTGACCAACCTGGGACGGAATCAAGAGGTCATTTTCCACTCTTTTAGCCTTAATAATTCCTTGGGCGGGCAATTATAGCTAAACTTCGTTGATTTATCTGTCGTAAAATTAAGCAAGTGATCTTTTCCTTTTGTACATATAGGCTCATGTCTTTCGCTCAAGTTCAGGGGCATGTGCCGCTTTCCTAGCAAATTATGACACGAAATGGTCCGTTAAAGTCACCTTTGGAGGGATACAGTATGATTTGCCTTCGTGGTCGATCAGTATCCTTCCTGATTGCAAGAAAGAAGCTTTCAACACGGCCAAGGTTGGTGATATATAGCTAGGTGAAATCTTTAATTAGTTTGGTTACATGTATTGCTATTGCAGAAAAAAAGTATGGGAGTTCCAATTACCTTAAGAAAAAAAAAAAAAATTGTCTTGTCTGATATTATTAATTAACGTTGTATACTGTCTAGGTTATCCCCCCAAGATTCCATGCCCATATGACTCCAATTAGTAGCTTCTCGTGGCAATCTTACGTAGACGATACTCCAACAGCAGATGGCGACGGTCCTTTCTCATCAATTGGGTTGTATGAGCAATTAAATGTAACGAGAGATATCTCGGATTATTTGTGGTACATGACAGAGTATGTTTCTTCTACCCTAGCACAACACAACTAGTCTGATCTGATGTTTGTGGTACCACACTCTTTCCCCTCATCCTTTTCTAATGGTCCCTTTTGTGTCTCGCTGCGCACATTCCAGCGTAGTCATTGATGCCAACGAATGGTTTCTGAAGAGTGGTAACTATCCGGTTCTCACAGTTATGTCAGCAGGACATGCTTTGCACGTTTTCATCAATGGTCAGCCTGCAGGTA
Organism: Dionaea muscipula; assembly: GCA_028571145.1. NCBI lineage: Eukaryota > Viridiplantae > Streptophyta > Magnoliopsida > Caryophyllales > Droseraceae > Dionaea > Dionaea muscipula. The sequence goes on from JAOWBR010064390.1 coordinate 4,884, forward strand.
GATGCAACTTGACACACATTCTTGCACTTCAGGAGAAGATTGCTTTGCTTTGTTTGAGGATTTGCCAACCTGACTTTGTTTGTCTTTTGACAGGGGACGTCTACGGCTCATTAGATAACCCAAAGTTGACATACAGTCAGAAAGTAAAGCTATGGGCTGGGGTCAACAAGATTTCTCTCCTAAGTGTTGCTGTCGGGCTAGCGGTTAGTTCTCAACTTCAACCAGTTGAATTCCGTACAATTTCACCTTGTTTATTAGTTCTAAGATTTTGCCCATGATATGCACTTCAGAATGCTGGAACGCGCTTCGAGACATGGAATGAGGGAATTCTTGGCCCAGTAACACTAACAGGTCTCAATAAGGGCACAAGAGACTTGACATGGCAGAAATGGTCTTATAAGGTTTGAAGACCATGATCTTCTGTAGCATTTTGGAAATCTGGGAAATTAATTATAGCACAAGAAAACAGCATGCTGTTATTGACTTGTCCCGGTGATTTTTTACTTGGTTTGATTGTTTTCCTTCTCCTGAGCAGATTGGCATGAAGGGAGAAAATTTAGGTCTGGATACTGTCAGCGGAAGCTCCTCCGTGGAATGGGCAGAAGAAAGATTCATGGCTCAAAAGCAGCCGTTGACTTGGTACAAGGTGAGAAATGTAACTCAATGCCGAATTTTCTCAAAGACTAGAATGGAGATCAGAGTTCTGAATTTATCAACTTATTGCAGACTACTTTCGATGCCCCAGTAGGAAATGATCCATTAGCTTTAGATATGAATACCATGGGGAAAGGACAAGTGTGGGTCAATGGACAAAGCATTGGCCGGCACTGGCCGGCATATAAAGCATCCGGGGATTGCCGTCCATGCAGCTATTCTGGATGGTATGATGAGAATAAATGCTTGAGCAACTGCGGACAGGCCTCACAAAGATGGTGATGATAGTTCAGTTGGCAAGTTTTACCTTCAATCAAAAGTTTTTTTGGAGGGAATAACACCAAGTTTGTTTCAGGTACCATGTTCCAAGATCCTGGCTAAAACCAACCGGGAATTATTTGGTTGTGTTTGAAGAGTGGGGCGGTGATCCCAGAGGTATTTCATTGGTCAAGAGAACGGCTTAAGCAAATATTTTGTTCAAGCAGCAGCAACTACCTGCTGCTACATCTCCTTCACTCAGTTCAGCCAATAACCGTGGTGAAAAGGATGACGCCAGAATACATATCATTTTGGGCAAATTACATGTAGGTTATTATAGTGGGAAAAGAAGCTGATGTACATAAATAATCTCAACATGAAAGATCTACACACACATAGCCTTCAGTTTTACAAAGTAAATCTGAGGGGTTTGGGATACTGTTAGTTCAGGGAAGTTCAGAAGAGCAGGCACTTTTAGCCAGCTATGCTCTGGTTTCTCATTCAACTGAGAGATATACTTTTCTGCATGTAAAGAAACAAGTTTTAAGATATGCAAGCTTGTACGTTGCATTATGCTTTGAACCGGGCCCTATTTCATTTGCAGATAAATCTATAACATTTCAATATGTATTGGGATTTAACAGTACTGTATGCTTAGGCAATGAAAATGATATAGCATCAATTGAAAAATCCGTTAGGGAAACAACAGCAACACATGAAATGCTCTTTTCCAGTGAGTATTGCACTGCACAGGCCATCAAATACCAAAATGTCAAAACTGCAAAGGTAACAACTCTCGGAGTTGTTTGCACCCCGTATTGGCTACACTGGTACAGACCAGCATCTACAGACTACACTTCACATACATGCAAAGACTTCAGTAAAATGAACTTGCAAAAGAAGGAAGGTGCACATTCACAAGGATGATAATTTATCACCCAATTCAGTTATTGCATCATCCACATGATTGCGATGCAGGAATGAATCCATACCTTCACTTTTCCACTCTACCAGTCTGTTTCTGAGATCTCTTAGCATTAGAGTTGCACAACCACCATTGGGCTCAAGTTGAAGTACCTTTTTGATGCATCCACACAAGTATTTGCATGACTTTCCTTTTATTAGGCACAAAAATTTCCAAGCCTCTTCCGTCTCGAACAATGAATCTGACAAAATTTTGACGGCAGCTGTTAAATCAAACACTAGACAGGCTCCAGCAATAGCTCTGGCACTAGCACTCTCTTCAGAGTTCAAACAGTAATTCCCAGCAAAAGCAGATCCATGCGATGATACTATCTCACTATTTGCAGTATAATGCAGCAATATTTCAAACGCGTCTTCAGTTAAATGGTTGGAGCACACAAGTAATATCCCTAGCAGGATCCTTCTGAATAATACACTTTGCCGCAAGCGTAAACCACTGGACTTGGTGAAGATGTCTTGAAACTCTTCAAGCCAGAGTGCAATCTTTTGAGAATCAGTATCTCTTGTGAGGGTAATTTTCTCTTTCTCTTGCACTTTTAGCCTCTTAAGGTTCTTCCTGTAGCTTTCTTTTTCATCATCATGTCTTCCTGAGCAGAATATGCGGGTCCATGATTCTGAAATTTTGGCCACGCAATCGCCAAGACTCTCGCGTTCAATCTTATTATGGGGGCTTAGAATCCAGGAAATATATCTTGCTGCGGCAGACGAAGGTGATCCAATATCAGATGATTGTTCAGTTATAGCTGACCAAAGTGCAGATATTGGCTGGAATTTCTGATGACAAGTTCTATTATAGAACAGCAAAGCAGATGCAAACAAGAACCAATCAGGAAACACAATAGCCATTGCCCTGAAACGAAACCAGAGAAGAAAGGTTTCTATTTAAATTGCCCAAAATAAAGAAAGTCGGGGGTGGGGGAGGCCAGGTGGTTGGGTAGGGGATACAGAGAGAGAGAGAGAGAGAGAGAGTACAGCTTCCTCTAGAGCAGTATCAGATGAACGAAAACGCTCAGTCTTGTTGAGGATGATGATTACCATATAGATTTATGACTTGTTGAAACCCCCATAGCTGCTTGCTCCAAGAGCTGACCTGAATGCCGTTTACTGAGAGTTGCTAATTCATCTACAATGAGAATCAATCGAGCAAAGCCTTCATATGATAGCTGTCCAGCCAATGTTCTTAATAAGTTGTAATTGTGTGGGAAATATGCACGCAAAAACGGAAGCTTTATTCCCAAATCCATGGATATTCCCCACCAAGTTGGTCTGGAGAGTAAATCTAAAACACTGGATATAAGCTGGATACGGAGTTTAAGTACCGAAGCCAATCCCCTGTTAATACGTGCCCAAGCCTAATAAAAGTCAGATAATGCGTCAGCTCTGCTAATGGAATAATAGAATATGAAGTCCATTAGAGAAAGCAGTGAAGAATGATAATAGAGTCAAATTGAACTTTCTTCATCTTCTAGAAGACAGCATGAGGTCAGTGCACATCCCACAACGAAATACTTACAACATGACAATCAAAAGTATATCAACCCAGCAAGTCTCACAACATGACAAAACCCTTTACCAAAAGCAAGAGGTAGTTGAAGTCTACCATTACCTATGAACCTTTTTCCGAATTATTTTTACATGTGACTTCCTTTATCCTGTGTGGAACGTAAAACGTAAAGGTCAGATAACAGTATGCATCAAACTCCCAAGGTGCAATATGAAACAATCGGTATGTAAGGTCGCATTCTTTGTTTTTTGCCAAGAAAAAAGTAAGAGTATGCTCCATTGTGTAACCAGGCAGACCTCATGCTGGCCTAGTTAGGTTAAATTATTTCTTTAATTCTTTATTTTGTTTTATTTTATAATCAACCAATTTTAACTGGCAAGATTCGAAACCATAAGCTCACAGTTGGAGTTTACCTGTTTCACCAATGGGACAACTCAAGATTGCCTAAATTTATTGAGGTAGTTGCAAATTTCCTACCAACCGAAGACTGTCAGCAATGGGAATCAAACCCACAACATAGGTGGTCAAAGATAGTGAAACCCTTGGTAAAGCAAACTCTTAGTAAAAAGAAGCGTACAACTTCACATTTGGATTGGCCTGTGACCCGGGGGTGGTTCCAACGCCGATTTTTTTTTGATCAAATTCCAACGCCGATTTTCTAAATAGAACTTCAAGCTATCCCAGATTCTTCAGGCAAAAGAAGTGATTATTTCATCCTATAAATACTGAAAATGGATCTTTATGTAAATCTAACTCCTGGTGAAATGTGTGAGATTGTAAGGGAAAAGTTTGATGCTGCTGTTGTATATTCAATGTGTATGTAAGGAGCTTTACATGATATGGTAAGATTACAGTATATAGCAGGAATGGAAACTAATGAATACAATTCTAATTTTGTGGCACGATTTGTGGATCTGGTGAGGCTTGATCTTTGGCTGATTATCGGCAATCATCTTTACTCACATCCCCCCTCAAGCTCAATGTTGGGATTGGCCGAACCATGAGCTTGTGTAATAACCCGAGGCGGCATAACAGCCGAGGACGGGATTAACTCAGCCAAGGCGGCATATCCAATTATAGCTAAAGGCGACATTTCTCTAAATAAGAGAGGTGACATTTCTCTAAATAAGGGAGGCGGCGGATCTCGTAAGGGAGGCGGCATTTCTCATTTTTTAGAGGCGGCAATTTCTGAGTATAGCAATGTCCGGAGAGGTTGTTAGCAGATCTAACAACCAAGGAATGTTCCAAAATACTTAGCCCCACTTGTCAGAATTTGTTGAGAATTATACTTGGGTCCCAATTGTTAGAATTTGTTGAGAATTTATTTATACTTTAAATCAAATAGGCCCCACGTTTATTAGAAAATACATGCTCATTGTAACCCCTATAAATAGGCCAGTTGTAATAGCAGAAGGAATCTTTTTGCCAATCAATGAATTGGTATCTCTATTGAGAATTACCCTAGCTGCTAGTCCATAAGAGAAGTTGAAACTAACTCCTTCTCCCTCCTTAGTTCGTCAACGAATTGTTGAGTCAAGATTAGCTACTCTCCAATTCCTGATTAGTTTAGATTAATTGATTGCTGAATCCGATGTTAGAGTTGATTTTCATCCTCTAACTCTTGTCGATTCTAATCTCAGATCCATTGAAGTTGATCCTCGAGCTTGCTCGGATCCTTCAGATTTTGACCCAAACCGACTTAATTTCGCAGCAATAGTTCGGTTTCCTATCAGATCACTATAATTTGGTATCAGAGCCTTGACCGAAGAGGTAGATCTGTGACAGTAACAATGGTGCACACAAGGAATCAGAGGAGGAATAATGAGTTGGTTATTAGAGATGATGCAGATTTGATGGAGCAAATTCAACGAGATCTAGCAAGAGGCAAGACTGCTAGATCCGAGAGTGATGATGCATCGAGACGATCAGTTAGATCCGATCCTAGCCATCAACCTGATTAGGAGGTAATCTCGTGTTGTTAGATAGAATGAGAATTTCTCAAGAGGAGATTATGGATAGACTGGATAAGCTCGAGACCAGGCCTATTGCTCTTATTGTTGATCCGGTCAAATTCATCCCTGTGAGCCACTTAGTTGAGAGGCACTCTATCAGACATCAAACCTTACCTAACCCTTATCGTTCTCATGAGCATCACTATGGTCCTCGGCATAACCAGACCTAAAACCATGTAAATGAGCAAAGCCCAAAAAATCGCTCGAAGTCTAAGGTTCATAACACAGCCTCCCACCATCCATACCACCACTTTCATAATGCCCCTTACCAACCTAACATGAGCCAATGTTCTAAATGGCGCTTGACGGTGGCATGGCGCCGAGCAACCGCCAAGCGCCAAGGCCACCATAGTGCCTCCTAGGCGTCGCGGAACTTGGCAGTTTTAAGAGGAGCGGGAGAATCTGTACATGGCACTTGAGAAGAAAAACAACAAGATCAAAACACTATGAGAGCAGGATGTAAATTCCAGCGAGGAGCCATCTCAAATGGCAGCACTAAGGGAGATCTTAAAGCAAAAGGAAGCTTGGCAGGAAAAAAAAAAATAAGTTTGGTATTTGAACTCGGCTACTGCTATTGCTCTTTAATTTCAAACTAAACTGTTGGGCAGCTTGTTTTTGTGAAGAAAAAGTGGGAAAGAGATGAGATGACAGAGGAGATGAGAGATGGAGGAGTACGAGTACTTGAGGGAGAGAGTTGCTCTGATGAAGAGGATGAAAAATCGATTTGATTCTTCCAAATCGATTTAGGGCATTAGCTAATTGAGTTTCAAATTTTGTTTAATTCTTTTATTTGGATAATTGAGTTTAAAATGGGATTGAGCTGATTTTAATTGGGTTGGCTAATTGAATTTCAATTTTTTTTTTAAAATTTTGGGCCACCAATGTTTACAGACGAGGAGCGCCAAGGTCCGCCAAGCCGTCGTAATCCGCCATAATCCGCCAAGACGTCAAGGAAAAACGTCTAGGGGTTAGGCGTGGCGTCGAGGCGCCGCCGAGCGCCGAGGCGCCGCCGAGGTCCACCATTTAGAACACTGACATGAGCCCACAAAACCAAAACGACTCTCATCCTCACTATAACCCCAGACAACCTTGACAGTACTATGGAGGAGGAGAAATGGATAAGCCTAATTTGTCGGCTCCCCTTCCCCACTTCAACATGTAAAAGACGGATTTTCCCGCCTTTAAAGGAGAAGAAGCCTTGACTTGGATTAAGAAAAGTGAGAAATATTTCCCATTGTATCATGTACCGAAAGATATGAAGGTGGAAATGGCTGCACTCCAAATGAGAGACAAGGTAGAGAAATGGTATTTTGCTATGGTAGACGGAGATTACCGGTTACGTCGTTGGGCCTAGTTCTCTAGGAGTGTGGTAGAGAGTTGGTTATGACCGTGTAGAAGAATTTACTAAGATGAGGTAGTGGGATGAGGTTGAGCAGTATATTGAAAACTTTGAAAAAGAGAGATGATCTGATCCAAACATACCCACACCATGATGAGGCATTCTTTGTCTCGAGCTTTATAAGTGGATTAAAGGAGGAAATCAGGCCCATGTTAAAAAATGATGGCTCCGACCATCCTACACCAAGTCTATAACCAAAAGCCAAATAGCAAGAATGGTCATTAAAGGCTACATCTAGATGGAGCAAAAGTTCCGCCTCTGCATCCAGAACCCTATTCGCTAAAAATGTCCCAAACATCGTCAACTCCTCAATGACCCCTTACGGGTTATCGTCGGTTTCACCCTGGGTTGGGGTGGGTTGGGGTATTTCATTTGTGGTATTAGGGCAGTGGTTTTGGGATTAAGTAAGAATTTAGAAAAAATTTGTGTTTAGAATGAGGCATAGAATGAGATAACGTCGTCTTTTGACATCCAATAGGTATGAGTTTTCATTTGTTATTTGTATTATTTAGTTGCTTATAATATTGTTTGCATGCTTAGTTATGGTTAACACAAGGACGGGAGCAAGAGAGGCTATTGATTCACCACCATCTAGGCCAACTATTGATCGGGGAAAGGTCTCGATGGGAGTTGAACCAAGTACAGTGTCTGAGCACCGTGCTACGATTGAGGTAGCCAGAGGCACTTCACCAATGTTGAGTAAAGAGGAGTGGGATTTGGTACATCAATTTCGGACCCAGAGAGCGGGTTCCTTCCCTCCCATGGCAACTAATACTATAAGGGAATGGGAGGAACACCGTTCGCGACAGTTTATACCTTTGCCTGTACCCACAGAGGAGGTAATGCCACTTGGTGGTGAAGTAAGGGGGCGCATGCTTGATCATTTAATGAAGTTGAGTCCTCCACGGTTTAAGGGTTCTATTGATGTTGTGGAAGCCAATAATTGGTTAAGGGGTACAGAACGGATTTTGATCACTATAGGTTGTCCTGCGGAGCACTGGGTACCTTCTTTTATGCATAAGAATGCGACTGAGTATTGGTGTAACACGATGGAAAAGAAATACGAAGTACTCAATGTAGTTTGTATTTGTGACTGAATTTAAGGCTAAGTTCTTTTCGGCGCATTTGAAGACGCAGAAGAGAACTGAGTTGTTAACCTTAGAGCAAGGTGATACATCGGTAGTTGCCTATGATGCTACATTTTCAGAATTGGTACGCTTTTGTCTTGACCTGGCCCTGACGGAGGAAAGTAAGATGTATTTGTTCATGTATGGTTTGAATCCCGACCTACAGGTAATGAATTGAACTTTTCTTTTATGATTATAGGACGAGTTAGAGATCAAACTGTGGGTAACACTTATTGTAGGTTATGTTTAGGGGTCTTCTTTATCCCCCATTAACGACTATGGTCGAACGAGCAGCTAGTATAGAGGAGGGACTTTCGCTTCAACGTGTTGTTAGTCAAAAGAGGCCAAGAGATGTAACGACCCCCAGCCAGACCCAAGGAGGCAAAGGATCGAAGAAGCAGCAACAACCTCAATCGAGGTTACGTCGAGGATGTGGAAAGTATCACTCCACAGGCGTGCACTGTAATGGTGTACCTTTGATTTGCCACAACAGTGATAAACTGGGGCATAGAGTTGCCACTTATCGATTAGGTGGGAACATGGTTATGGGCGCGCAAGGCTCACAAGGGTGATAATATCGCCCCCCATATCAACCCTATGTACAAGGTCATCCCCCAGTATCGGGAACTTCGGTTCAACAGCCTAAGAAGGGAACTACTCCAACTTCTAGGAAAGTCGTGGCCCCTGGAAGAGTATATTGTCTACAAGGCAAGGAACCAAAGACACTCAAGGATTTTAACTTCTGGATACGTTTGTGTGTTGTTGTGTATGGTTGGCTACAATGTTCTCAACTTTTGGTGTTTTTTACTCTTTTGGCAGAAGATGTATCTAAGTACAATGGAACTACTTTCGAAATATGATAGGACAAAAGTTTGGTCTTTGCCTTGAATAGTTGTGCATTAGTATGAATTCTTTTATGCTAGAATTAGGGTTTATTATGGATTTCAGTATGACAAGGAAGCAAGCTATCGGTCTTAGGGGTACATTGGCTAAGGAGAGAGCAAAGGCTCTAACTGAGAGACCGAGAGAACCCACCTACGATCCTGTAACAGGTATAGCCACGTGGAAAACCATGGCAGCTGGTTTTGAATATTTCAGGCAATACATGAAGTTTAAAACTCCGGATTGGATGAGTTATCAAAGAGAATTGGATCGAACAACACTATATCATCCAAATTCATCTTCAGGTCTATTAACCAAAAAGTTAACCTAGGTACGATTATTTGTAGTTCTCCCCATCTTATGATGCTCATTTTCTTGTTAGATAAGTAGAGTATAGATTAAGTGCTCATTTCTGAACTTTTAGTTTTAATCTTTTTAATTTCGAGGACGAAATTCTTTTAAGGAGAGTATGATATAATACCCCGTACCGGATTAACCGGGCCCTTCATAATCATTAAGGATTTAGTTGTGATCAATTAAGGAAGTGTTGTGCTTTTGGGAATTTAATTTGGATTTATTTTAAAAAGTCACCCATTTTAGGGGGTAAAAAGATCATTTTAAACATACGACCTCAAAATTTAAATAATTTTGGTGTCATTGTGATTGTCACGAAAAATGCAGAACTTGGACTATAATATTGATATGCTTTGGGTGACTTTGAGATTAAAGTGAGAAAATTAAATATTATTAAATTAAAAGATTATTTGATAATGTAATTTTGTTTATTAGTTAGTAGATGCACTAAGTATGTAACGTTAGTTAAGGATTGAAGGATGGAAATATTTTATGTTTGATTCTATGTGGGCTAGCTAGTTTAAAGTGAGATATGGGCCTTAGGGATGACAATGGGTCGGTTCGGTTCGGGTATTGTCAAAACCATACCCGAAACCGAAAACCAAAACCAAAACCATAACCAAACCATTACCTGGTCAGGTAGGTTTGGGTATTATCCGTTCGGGTATTACCCGTCAGGTTTCGGGTAATCTGTTACCCGAACGGGTAACCGTTTAAAAAAAATAAAATGCAAAAAAAAGACTTCAAGCTGCAGGTACAGCGTTACCAGCGGTCCAGCATACTACAATGAAACTCAAAATCTCATACTTGCAATCCTAAAATAATGAAACTCAAACTCAAAGTTTCAAACTGAAAGCCTAAAATAATGAAAGTCAAACCTACAAAGCTACATCATAGAATTAAAAAAAAAAAAAAAAAAAATAGGGAAGAGATTCAAGAGAATAGGGAAAGACTAAGGAAAGGAGGAAGAACTCATGGCTGTCGACTGCCGCTGGAAGATAATAGGGAAAGAGAATAGGGTTAAGTTAGGCTACGTACAAGTTGATTTTTTATTTTATTGTATTTTTTAAATATTATATTTATTATAATTCTCGGATAACCGGTTGGGTAACCATTTAGGTAACCATACGGGTAATCGTTCAGGTAACTGTTCGGTTCATTTCGGGTATGAGCAAAACCAAACCCGAACCGAAACCGTTCGGGTATTTCATATGTAAAACCATACTCATATCCACGGATAATGGTTCAGTTATTGTTCGGGTAAAAAAGACGGTTTAGGTTCGGGTATCCATCGGTTCGGTAAAAATTGTCATCCCTAATGAGCCTATGGGATACTTTTTGATGGAAGATGGGGATTTACCTAGACTATGTAGAAAGATAGGGATGACCGACCTGATACCTATTGTCGTGGAGATCAGAGGAGAGACACACCAGTTTGAATTGTTGACCTTTTGCCTAGTCATCTATCAAATTCTTGGGAGCATGGCACGAGTTGCTGAGTCACGACACACAATTTGCCAAAGCTGGACACCTATTCCCTCTTTCTTTTCCCTTCTTCATTTCTTCTTGTTCGACCGAGTCATCAACAATTCCCCATCCTGTTTGTCATTTCTGTTCGGTTACGGCAGAGAGAAGTAAGGGTTTTGGTTTACTCCTCAACCTTAGACACACACTTTACCCTTCTAGCTTTGCTAATTTTCCTTCCGCAGCAAAGATAGAGCAGCCTCAATCTCTTACTAATTACTGGTTCCAACTTCCAGGTATAGTTCCTAGTTTATTTAGTCTTTGTTTAGTCCATGAAATGATTCTAACATCAGATGAAAAGTTGGGACAGGGATTGAGATTTGGTCCTAAACATGTAAGAATGATCGTCAACACCTGTGTTAGCATGATTTGAGATGGATTAAGAGACTTCACAAAAAATTTTAAATGAAAAGGTGTTACGTTTTCTAAGTTTAGAACCAGTTATCACAATTTATACATTATGTGCTTTGGTTTGTGTGATCGATCAGGGACTTATATCAATCACGACTCTGATCCTAAAGAACGATCCGGTCCAAGCTAAATCGTTGTACGTTAGCTTTCACATCCTATAAGGTAAGGGTAGTTCAAGACCTTTCATGGTATCCGATATCTATTTCTTCATACCCTCTGTTTGGTCTACAGTTGGCATACGCTATACTTGTTTCGGTATCTTGTTAGTCCATGTGTTTGATATATTCGATCTACGGGTCTTTGTATGGTGTTTTCTTAGGTTTTATATTGACTCCCGTGAAAGTTGCTTTACTTAAATTATAACTTGTTTTAAGATGTGTTCTGTTGTTGAGTTGTATTCTATTCTCTCCATGTGGCGATAGGACTCGGATGTGGTTTTGTGAAATATAGAAATGAACAATTTTCAACTTGTTTCCGAGTATTATGATATTTAAGATAGTTCGTTGATTATGCTTGAAGGATGTTATCCACATACCCCTAGAGTAACTTCGGCCACGCAGGAATAATCTCTTATGGAGGGGATGACTTCTGGTGTCACAAGGTCTATGGATGCTTCTGCCTGCAATAGGGGAACTTTGACTGTTACTACTTGTTGGTACATAAATCTTGGCCGTCATACCAGGTTGTATACCAAGTGAGTAGGGATATCCCCAAATTGTGCATTATGGCTGAGTTTTTCAATATATTTTGGATGGATTTTTATAGTGTCTGTTCAAAAGACAGATGCCATACCGAAAGATACAGTTTCAAAAATTCTAGAAGTGTTAAGATTTATTTTATAAGTTTCTGGATTTGTGTCATGCCTTGCTTGTTTCTTTCCGGGCATGTTATACGTTGTGTGTCAGTGGACTAGTTTTCATCCTTTATCTTTCCTCACTTAATTGGTTATGCTTTCATTTTGAGATAGTATTCTTAAGTCCACTGTCCGGTTTCTCTTGTTCTTAGGAGCCTGCCAAACCATTATTCGATATGTGTGTCTTTGCTTCTACCTTGACTATCCTCACTCAGCGTTGTTAATAGACTGACAGTTACTGCTTTTCCCTTTTCAGATAGTCATAGTTCGTAGAGAATGCGACGGAAGAGACGACCTTCTGCCTCTTAGGTTTTCTTTCTGGGAGAGGGACTTTTGTGTTAAAGTTTAGTGATGTTCCTGTTAATTTCCGCTGTATGTTTTAGAAGTATGAGATCTTGAGGTTGTAGCAAAGTTTGACCTTGTAACTTGTTTATAATAAGATTAACCACCACGTGGTCTTGTGTTTCCTTGAAGTTGGGAGGCTGTTTTGTGGACCTTTTGGCTTCAATGACCCCTTACGGGTTATCGCCGGTTTCACCCCGGGTTGGGGTGTTACAAAAAGTGTCGAAAGAATAGAGAGGAGAAAATTTGTGTGTAATCAATGCATACCTAAAATGTTGGTGAGGGTGGTATTTATTACTCTCGGGAGGTAATTGTAAAATGACAGTTTTTTCCTAGTCGAGTAGGGTAGTCGACGAGGGTGTCGCGCAAAATCGACGGGCGGGGCTGGTCGGGCAAGGCAACCCTATTGCCTTGGGGTTTGGCCTCGGGGTAGTCGACGAGGGTGTCAATCCCTTCCTCCCAGTTCAGTTCTTTCCCGTCTTTTTCCCCACATGTGCAATAGGTATTCCCCTCCGTAGTTTGAACTTGTAGTTCGAGTTGTGGAGTTTTTGCCATCTTGGGTCTTGCCGAATCAAGTGGGCATTGTTTGAGTTGACCTATGTGAATAAGATGGCATTCATGGTAGGAGTGGTCTCTTGGCAACCGTGTTGCATCAACTAGGTTATCGGTGCCGGACCAACAGAAGTTGGTCGTGGGTATCGAGCTTGACAAACGGCCCGAGTGTATTCGTTGAGTGGTGTGCGACGTAATGAGATGCGAATTCATCGGGTCGAGAGGTATTTTTCGGACAAGGTAAGCACCGAGCCGAGATGTCGGGAAGGATGTGTGTTGCGCAGCTAGTGGTGGACACATATGGGCAGGGCCGCCGGTGCTGGGCAATGCATGGAACCCAAGTAGCCCATGCCGGGAAAGGCGTGCTTCGGACAAGGTCTATGGTCTTCTGCACTCTCGCAGCCTATAAATACTGGGCCCTGAGCACTGTGCTCCTTCCACGTTTCGAGCAAAGCCATCTGAGTAGAATTCGTCTGAGCAAGGTTCATCTGAGCAAAGTTCATTCGAGCAGAATTTGATCGAGCAACACTTTTCGAGCAAAGTCTTTCCTCATCTGAGCAAGTATGTCTTCCCCCTCGACTCCCTCCGAGTTAGATTTTTCACTCGAACTAGGCAGACGGGAGACTGTGGCCAAGCTGCCTCAGTCTGGTGCTCTTCAAACCGTGACCACCCGCCGCCGTGTCCGATTTAGACAAGACGCTCGGACCGATCCTACCCTTGGTCCTTTTCCTCTCCCCATTGGGGCAGACCACCCCTCGATTCTTCGATCCACGAATTTGGGTCATTTCCCAATCCGTTTCCAATGCCTAAATTATCATTTTTCTCTTCCATCCTCTTTTGATCGTCCTTATGACCTAAGAGAGGGATTCATTTTCCTCTTTGTTAATGTTCATACTATCAACAAGTTCTAGATACTAATGGTGTCAGTCCTTCTCCACTGACCCCAAATTCTTGGGGGTTTGTCGCGGTTTTTGGAGCCCTCTGTCATACACTCGATTTTGAAGCCAACGCTCAAGTGTTTTGTGAATTTTTTACTCTAAAAATAGTAAAGACGAGGGGAACTCCAGGTTTTTTTTCTTTTTGCGCCCATCCTCGCAGATCAATAATAAGGTTGGTCTACAAGGTCTCCCATTACCAGAATCGTTGGTGTTGAGTAGTGGGCCCTGACATTGTAAATAACCCCGAATGGAGGGTGCCATGTTCCAACATCTCTGTCGAGCTATTTTGACGTCAAGGTCTAATTGTCCTCCGTTTTTTTTGAGCAAATAAAGTAAGGACTTCATTGGGGGTGCAGGAGCTATTGGATTTTACGGTTTTGAGGGATGCGGGTTTAGCTCTAGATGTGGAAACTATCCCTTCTTCTGCCTCCCATTCCTCTTCAGAGTCTACTTCTGATTCTTCTTCAGACGACTCTTTCGAATCTTCTACAAGCTCTTCCTCCGACTCCTCCTCTGACTGGCCTAAAACTCCTTGCTCTCCGCAGTCTTCTCAGGAGTTTCCCCACCTCCTCCTCCTCCCATAGAGCTTGATAGGGAGCTATCCGATGAGGTGGAGGGTTCGCCTAGTGGTGAGAAGCAGGGTACCACGTTAGTGCCCCTTGCATCTTCTTCTCCTAAGGCGGACATATCTTGTGATTCCCTAGTGCCCAAATCTCAGGAAGCCTAAGATGTCACCTCCACAGAGCCAGTCTCCGGACGATTGCTCAATCACAATCTTGCCTGGTTATTTCTATCACATTAAATTTTAGAGTTTCTAACGGCATGTTTCATTGCAGCTATGCGACTGTGTTCCTCGTGAAGGCATCCTAAAGAGGAAAACCCCTGAACACCCTACTCGTCGGAAGGATAAGAGGTCTGCCGTGGAAGATCCTCTGAGGGAGCTCAGGGTTGTTGCTTAAGATCCTGCTGCTGCCTTAAAGGGCTTCGACATGCAGGATGTTTCTGGGAGGAAAGAGATGTACACGAGGGAGGAATAAGATGTACACGAGGGCGACCAGGACCCCACCCCATTCCACCCAAAGGAGGATTCACCGCTTTGGGAGTGGGTACAGGCCCTCCATCCCTTCCTCATGAGCGGAGTTGCCTTTATTTCATCTGTACGACCCTGCCCCCAACTGATCAACATGTTAGACAATAGCCACGCGCTTATGGAGTGTGAAGACAATGCACTGGTAGCTTTTCAGGCCTTGGCCACCAACTTCGGTGATGACATCACTCATTACATGACGACTTCGGGTGTTTTCCAAAAGGAATGGATCTGGAAAGATCAAAAGGCCCACATTGTCCAGGTATTTCATTCGTACTCTTTAATTATGCCTGCATTTCTCACTTGCGAGTATCGACTCTTTTGCTTGTGTGTCGGGACGCTATTGCTGTGGACATGACCCAACGTATCCATGCCATCCTGGAGGGCAACTTCAAAGAGAAGTGATGGGAGTTTAAGAAGTCCGAAGAAGAAAAAGGAGTGCTCAACAAAAGGATTCGACTTCTTCATTCCGACATTGAGGCGGCATTGTCGAAGGCAGCTCGCGCCAAAGAAGATGCCAACATGGCTCGGGCCCAGCGGGAGACAATGGCTGTCGGGGCGGCCGCTTCTTGCCACTCTGCTCAGGAAGTCGAGGCGGAACTTTCGGGGGGCCGAGGAGTGAGTGAAGGAGGCCAACTGTCGTCATTGGCTCAGAGAGTGGGCGAACTCTAAGGAAGGCCACCAATATATCGACGATTCCTCTCGGCCTGGGGTGAAAATGGGCTACTGGCAAGCCCTGAAGCACCTGAGGCCCCTTCTTCCCAATGTAAGTGAGGAGAAGCCATGGGGCGATTTGTCGGGTTATGATGACATCGGCATCTGCCCTGATGGTGCTGCTTACTTCATCGCGAAAGAAGAGGTCCCGGTGGGAGCGGTGGCCTCATCCTCTTCCCCTGAAGAGGGCTCGGTGGGAGCGGCAGCCTCATCCTCTCCCCCTGAAGACACCTCTCATGACGAGCTAGCTCTTTCTGTCATCCCTCATTCTGAGGCGGTATCCCTGGACTTGATTGAGTGCATGACAACAGCCTTTGGTTCCGACAGCATACTGAGACGTCGAAGCTCTGATGAGAGAATCACCTTGGAGGACGACATCGCTGGTGGCAGCGGCAAGGGACAGAAGTGAGGGTCAACATCCCTGTGGTGGACGAGGAGGAAACAACTGTAGTAGTATATTAGGGCAATTTTTTACAAAATTTTTTATTCCCCTTCTTTTTGTTTATGACCTGTAACGAAGGGTCCAAGCACCTATACCTCTTCCAGGGCTTTTTTGGGGGAGGCACCGGTCCTTGACTTTTGTTGTAATCATTTTTCATTCTCAATGAAAATCTTAAAGATTGTTTGGTTTGCCTGTTTTTTGTTTTGAGTTTTCTGTTTTCTGTTTTTAGTTTTCTGTAAAAACAGAAAACAAAAAACGTGTTTGGTTTATAATTTATAATTTGTAATTTATCAGATCTTTGACGTTTTCCCTGTTTTGGGTGTTTTGAGAATTTCTGCCGAAAACACAAAAAACGACTTTTTTTCGTTTTCTGCATTTTGAAGATTTTGAACTAAGAACTATTTTCTGTTTTGAGAAAACAGAAAATTGAAACCAGACATGTTTTCTGTTTTCTGAAAAACAGAAAACGCAGTAAACCAAACGCAACCTTATTTTCTTTTCTTTTCACATTGTTGTCGCTTCTACCTGCATTTCCTATTTTCTCGCTTTATCTTAGCGTCGGGGATTTACACATGAGCCTCTTGGAATCAACTCTTTATATGCTCTTTGCAAAAGGACCAAGAGTTCTTGTGGATTGAGATCCAGCTCAATGAGAGGCCTTGGCCGCCCTCACAAAGCCGAGGTGGGCTTTAAACATTGAGAGGCAACTAAGAAGTTAATAAAGTGGTAACAACTGCAGAGCCAAGAATATGATCACAGCAAAAGAGTCGGAGGCACTTGGTTTAAGTAGTCGGAAATAACGGCCATCTTTTTTGAGAAGTGGACGTACATCCTTTCGCCTTCTTGATAGGAATGGGATAACCCCGACTTTGACGATGAGTCTTTGTCGATGGGACGGACTCGACTTAGACAGCCATGCGAAACGAACCCGACTAATAGGAATATGTGGGACGGACCCGACTTATAGAGACATGCGGGACGGACCCAACTTAGTTAACCATGCGGGACAGACCCATCTTATAGGGATATGCATGGCAGACCCGACTTAGACAATCATGCAGGACGGACCCAACTTATAGGGATATGCAGGACAGACCCGACTTAGATAATCATGCGGGACGAACACGACTTAATGGGATATGCATGATGTACCCTACTTAGATCTACGGGACGGACCCGACTTAGACACGTGGGATGAACCCGACTTAGCCAGCCATGCGGGACGGACACGGCTTATAGAACAAGTTGCGCTACTTGACTTTAAATAATGGTTGATCGGTCTTAATAAGGTGGCTAAGTAGGCCAATCGAGCGGCTAATTAGCCGACGAGAGCTTTGTCTCCCGACTTTTACGGACAACTAATAATGCTCACAAAACTTATCTCTTGATTTTGCTAATAATGAAGCGGTATTGTCGATTGAGCGTATCCTGTGATCTGTACTAGTAACAAACTTATCAGGGGAGCCTCGAGTGGGTTAGCCTTAGGGAACTGCTCTGACGATCAAGTCCGTCCTAATTTATATACATAGATACATATAAAAACAATAGGGAAGAGAGTAGATGAATAAACTCATTACTGATAATACTTGCGAATGTGTTTGAGATTCCAGGTGGGGAAGATGTCCCTGCCATCAACGATTCTGAGCCGGTAAGTGTCGAGCTAAATTTCTTCGGTAACCTCATAGGGCCCTTTCTCAGTTATGTGCTAATTTCCCGGATGGAGCTTGGACACCCTCAAACTTTGTTTCTCAAAGCACCAAGTCTCCTATTTGCAAGGACCGCCCGTTAGCTCGGGCGTTGTAATATCGAGCCACTCTTTGCTCATATGCTGCAATTCTAAATGTTGTCTGCTCTCTTTTCTCCTCAAGGGTGTCTAGGTAGTTTCGAAGCTCCTGACCATTTTCTTCTTCTCAGAAGTGCTCTATCCTATATGAGCGTACACCTATGTCCACGGGTACAACAACTTCAACTCCGGATGTCAGACTGAAAGGAGTGTGTCCAGTAGTAGTTTGGGGAGAGTAGTTTGGTAGACCTACCCACAAGATGATGGATAGCTTTGTCACCCAATTGCCCTTAACCTTTCTGACTTGCATCTTTAATCCGTCCAGCAAAGTTCTGTGAGTACCTGTACTCTATTTGTTGCTCTGAGGATAAGCCATGATGGTATACCTATACTCTATTTCATATTCTCGGCATAGATTCTCAAACTTCTTATCCTCAAATTGAGCGTCGTTGTTAGTAACGACCGCTCTCGGAACACCAAATTGGCAAATAATATATCTCTTGAGAAAAGCTTCGATATTCATTCCAGTGATTCAAACGGTGGGTTCTGCTTCTACCCACTTGGTAAAGTAGTGGACTGCCACTATCAACAACTTTTTTCCTCCAGAAGCCACAAGATAAGACCCTTAGATGTCGAAGCCCCACATTGCGAAGGATGGAGGTGAGCTACTTGGCTGGGCGATGTTATTTCTTTGCAAACTTCTAACAAGTCGAACACTTTTGAACATATTCTTTTGCTTGTTGTTCTAGCTTCAGCCAGAAGTACCCATCTTCTTATTTTCTCCGCAAGACCAAACATATTCCTTTGCTTATTGTTCTAGCCTCGCCTAGATGACTTCCACAAGAGCCCTCATGTCTTCCATGACATATCGGGTTTCAGCCTCTGCGGCCTAAGCTCTTTCTTCGGGGAATAGTCCACAAGCTGGATATCCCCAAACGTTTCATCTCCATCATCAGTAGGAGGAGAAACCTGTGAATTGTCTCTAAGAGAGACCAGATAACACTCTCTGATAGCTTGTTGGTCCGCGAATATTTTTCCCACTTTTCCCCTTACGAAAAATTTGAGCATTAGATGGTGAGGAGAAACAACCGCCCTTAGTCGAGTCTACATCGGACGGTCAATGAAGGCATTATAGGCAGAGGGCAAGTTCACCACATCCAACGTACTTCGTACGTCGGCATCTCCCACAATAATGGGAAGTGTGATTTCTCTCATCACCTTCACAGAATGACCTATCTAGTTAATGGGGTTTTGACTGACTGAAGTTAATCTGACCTCATGTTCGATGCTGCGATCGAACTTTTATACGCTTCGAAGAATAAGATGTTGACGAAGCTCCCAATGTCTACCAAGGTCTTTCGGATTTCGAATATGCACATACTTTATCATAGCTGTTACTAGGATCACGTCCTGGTGAGGATATAACGCACATTCGTCCACCTTCAAAAAGGTGAGGAGAGTTTTGTGCTGCTTTTCATCATTCTTGAAAGTGTTGACAACAGAGTCAACACTTTCCCCACGAGCATATCTTTTCGTGTCGCGTGTGCTATCACCACCACTGAAGGGCCCCCCGAAAATGACATTGATGATCGGGACCCCTTTAACTGAAATCGTTCATCTTTTACACTCGGGGCTTGGGGTGAAATTTACTTTTGAACCCGATAATATAGCCTATATTTGATTGCGTACCTTATAATATTAATGATTCAATTTGGAGTCTAATCTATGTAATAAATAATCAATCAACTCTTCTCCGTCTAAACCAAACGGATTTTGCTGACGTGTCTCCTAGTTGGCAAACTGACGGCTTCATGCGTCCTAGCTGGCTCCACCCTGGAAATAAAACAAGAATTGTTACGAGGAGGAGGGCAAATTCTCGATTAGAAAAATTTGGGGGAGGAACGATGGCGATTCGAGGGTGATTAGGGTTCGTCCAAAATCCAGAGAATGTGCGAGTGATTACGGTTCAAAAAGATGTTTACTTTGTGGAAGAAGAAATCGAGGTACCCTAGACAGTATTATGGTACGTCGTGTAATTTGTTTATGATTCTTTGACAAATTTGAGCCCTAATCGCTCCGTAA
>JAOWBR010064391.1:0-15232 GCA_028571145.1 Dionaea muscipula
CCAGCAATTACTTTTCTGCAAAACCATTTTAATACGATCACTTCACTGAGTTAAGACCACGAAATTGATAAACATTCGTTACGGATAATTTCCTTGGGTTCGATATCTTTTATTACTACCAACGAAGGCAGTACACTTGCTGCATTGCGATCTCGTTCGGTCAGCAACCGAGGAGGACAAGATATTCTTGTTTCTTAAGGGGATGGACTCTGATTTGCAGGTCCATGTTCGAGGCCACAAATGCCTTTCCCTTGCTGACATGGTGGATCGAGCTGCGGACATCGAGAGAGGCATGATGATCTAGAGAGAGGCAGGACAAAAGAGGTCGATGGAGACTCTAGTGGTGAGTCAGGGAGGCAGTTCTGAGAGTTCATTCATGAAGAGCAAGTCCAAGCAGACTTTCACCCCGAGTCATTCAGGATCGGGCCATGCCCGACACCCTCAGTGCGCGAAGTGTGGACAACGGTACTCTCGAGGCTACCGTTGTGTTGGGACACCATTGACTTGTCGCACTTGCGGCAAGAAGGGAAACATTGCCCTCATGTGTCGACCTAGGAGGACTAAGAGCTCTGGATGACAGACTCAGTCAGTTCAGTTGACCCCACAGGGACGGGGTAGATCCCAGTCAGTTCCAGCACAAATAGACAGGATGGGCAGGGGAGCAGCATCAGGATCTGATGGACAGTTGACTCAAGGAAAGGTGTATGCACTCATCCGAGAGGAGGTTGAGGCGTCTCCCACCGATGTGCGAGGTATTCTTTCTGTTGCTTCAGTACCTGCACGTGCTCTTTTATTTTCGATGCTACCATTCCTCTGTTTTTCTCCTGCGTTCTTTCGCATGCATTGTTTGACTGAGTGATGCTCATTCTTTCCCCATTATTTGTTTCTCTTTGTTCTTTGTTCTTTTCTCGATCTCCATGGGTGTGAGTGTGCTAGTTGCCGCACTTGTTGAGAGTTTGATGCGTTGACCTTTGAGTGTCGTGTTTGAGAGATGTTCGTCATAGACAGATTTCATTTGTTGATTGCCATGACCTTAGGTGTGAGCATGCTTATCATTGTTGACTGACGGATGCGAGTGTTGGATGACTTCTTGGGAATATTCGTTTGAGTAGTGTTGTCTGCGGACGTGGACAGGCGAGGTAACGGGTGGGGCAAGTCATCCGTTGCATCACTTGTTGACATCAGCAGGAGGCGCGGGATTTATAATTTTAATAGGTGGTTTCGCAGGCGATTTGTCCCGTCTGTTGAACCATCTATCACTGTCTGCTGATCATATTGTAGCTTGGTTGAGAGTTGTGAGATGTTTTGAGGTCTGAGGTCTTTTCGGCGTTCTTTTGTGCGGTTCCGTCCGAGATTGTTGACGTAGTGTTCTTCCATGTGTTTCGCGGAGCGATGGATCTATTCTTCTGACTGGTGGAGTTGCGTGTCGACTTGTTAAGTGTCCTTCCTTAGGCTATTGAGCATTTGATTTGCTCGTGGGTGTAGCCAGGTCTGCTATGCCCGACGGGAGGGATTGACTCTCGGTTGGAGAGGTTGATGATGCGGAGTGCGTAGCATTGCCGACAGTGAGGATGTTCCGTTAGGTTAGCAGCAGGTTTCGGCACTCATGTGTGTTTGACTTCCAGTTGGTTCATGTGATTGTGACTTTCGTGTGACTTTGATTGGTTGGAGATGTTGACCGCTTATTCGAGAAGGGCGAGCCTGCTAGGCGCCCGATCTTTTGATGACGTGGTTCATGATGTCCTTGTGCGACATGTTTGTGAGAAGGGGGATTGCAGTCCCCGATGTTTTCAGAGAGACTTTCCGGAATGCCACTGACTGAGTGATTAAAGCGGTTGAGGAATGGACACGTCCTTCCATGGCTCCAACGATTAGAGAGTGCTTTTCCAGTTTGGTTTTGCCACTCATTGATCTCACACGATGACGATGCGAAGTTTGTGAGATCCAACGCTTGTGAAGCGAGTTTTATTGAGTTGATGAGGAGATTGACCACCACCCTGGTTCTTGTCTTGCCACCGAGGGAGGCAATCTTGTGATTTCCCAATGACGCATCCTTGCAAGATTGAGTTTGAGACCACACCGATGGCTTGAGTTGCTCTAGACCTCGATTTGACCATTCGGAAGAGGCTGATGATGTAGCCGATGCCTTGAGCAGGAGAGATGATGGTAGTGTCGTCTGTTGACCTTTCAGCCATGCTTGATTAAAGAGTTCGAGAGATTTGACTTTCGACCAACCCGAGAGAGTGGTGGATGGATTGATTCGTCACTCGACCATTCGACCGACGATGGGCGATTGGATTCCGACCGCTCAGAGGAGGACCTCAATTGTCGAAGCATCATTGATGGGTTGGCAGATGGTGTAGATTCTGATTTTCCTGTGACTTCGGACGACATGTTGAGTTTCCATTGGAGGATGATTTTTCGAATTAAGAGAATTTGCGTGCTGCTTTGCTTGCAGAGGCGCATAACTCTTGGTTCAATGTTCGTTTGGAGGCGACCAGAGTGCCCATTGACTTAAGAAGGCGCTTTGACGGCACGGGATGAAGAAGCACATCGCAGAGTTGATGCTCAGTGCCTTACCCCTTGACGAGTAAAGGTCGAGCATTAGAGACTTGCTGGCAGATTGCAACCTTTTCCAATTCCTGGATGAAGCGGAGAGCACATTCACCGTGGATTTGGTGACTTGATTGTCGACCACCCAGATTGGGCACGAGGTGGGGTGGATCGTTGTGGACCGACTCACGAGGTCGGCACACTTTTACCTGTCAAGGTAACATTCTCATTGGAGCGTTGGCTCGTTTGACATTCGACAGACCATCTATTTGCATGGGGCCCTGTGACCGTTGTTTTTGATCGTGACCCACAGTTTGTTTTTAAGTTTTGAGATGTTTTCACAAGGATTTTGGGGCGAGGTTGATCAGAGACAGCCTTTGGCCCGAGTTGGTTGATGGAGCTTATCATATGACAGTTTTGATCTGTGAGGTGTCGGCAATCACTCAGGGTTGTCAGAGGAGTCATGCCGACGACTGTTGTAGGGGAACTTGAGTTCCATGTTGGAGACAAGATTGTTTTCTCGAGGTGTCTCCGTGGAGAGGCACATTTCGGGTTGGACGGATAGAGACGTTGAATCCGTGATTCATTGGCCGTTTGAGACCTTGGACCGAGTAGGAGCTGTTTCCTATCGGTTGGCATTGCTGCCGAGCTTGACGGGGGGGTGCACGTTGTGTTCCATGTCTCCATGTGGAGGAGGGTTGTACCTGTCGACCATGTGATTGATTTTGAGCCATTGCGCTTGGGAGACGATTCGACGTTTGAGGAGCGACCGGTTCAGATTTTGGACCGTATGAGCAAGGTTCTCCGGAACAAGACGATCCCGTTGGTCAAGGTTTTATGACCGAGTCATGTTGTTGAGGAAGCCACTTGAGAGTGGGATGATGAGATGCGGGAGATGTTTCCACACCTGCTTTGAGTAATGCCCTTGCTCATGTTCATGTCTCCATTCTTGTTTTGACCTTGAGATGAGTTTGTTTGAATTCTGAGGACGGAATTTCTTTAAGGGGGGAAGGATGTCACGACTCGTATTTTAAAAACCCGTTCCATTTTTTTTTCTTTTCTTTTGAGGACCGATTTTACCCAATAGTGGGAAGATGGGAATTTGTTGTGCGTTGGACATGGATTCAAACCCTTGGAGCCCATTTATTTCTTTTACCAATTTGGCCTTGACTTGATTTAGCCAATTTTAATGGACAAGAGAGGAGCATGAGAATGGGCCATGCCTAGCCCATTTGCCTTTGACCCATTTGTTTTGACCCAACTTTGGTTGGGAATGAGAGTGGCCCAATTGGCCACATGGGAATTAAAATCCCTAGCCACCTTTGACAACCTCATTCCTCTTCTTCCTTCCATTTGACCGATTCTCCTTCTCCCTCCCACACTTCTTCTTATCTTCATCTCATCACCAACTCCATCTTCATTTTCTTCCCATTAGAGGCTTAATCTTAGAGCAAGGAGCCCGGGTTAGTGATCATCATCACAAGAACTTCAAGATCCATGGTTGAAAGCTAGGGATTTGGTACCCGAAACTCCAAAGGTGAGGTTTTTACCCCACAAGTTTGATTGAGCTCAAATCCTTGCTTGGAGGTGTGTGATGGATGTTTGAGCATGGCATTGGGGCCTTGATAATGCCTTGATTCATGTGATTTGGGGTAGATTTATGGTTTGGTGTTGGTTTGGATGTTTTGATTGATTTTTGGATTTTAGGCATGGGTGATTTTTGTGGCATGTTTTGGAACTTGTTAGCTTGTGTTTGATGTGTCATTTAATGTCCCTTAGGCAATAGGATCACTTGGTTGTGTCTTGGTTGAGTGTGTTGTTGATTTGGTTGAGCTTGGATGAGGATTGGAGGTGTTTCGTGCATGAATTGGGCGAAACACGCCCATGTTGACGGACATGGCCGTGTTTCGGCCAGAACTAGCCAAGCCACGCTTGGTCTGGATGGAACACGGGCGTGCCCTGCCTGGGCACGGCCGTGTTTTAATTCATTCGCGTGCACCAAAAGTTCAGAGGATAACACGGCCGGATTGGCGGGGGCGTGCCCACGGGCACGACCGTGTTCTCCCCATACTTCCCTTGGGGGTGGTTTTCGCCCCCTTTTTTATCGTGCTTCGATCCCGGATAGTTTAGGACGCTTGTAGGACCCGCTAGAAGCATGATTAGGGGGTTTAGCGTCCGATGCGTGTTTGATTTATTTGCTGGACCTCGGTTTTGAGACGTTTCACTCGTTGACATGTGATTTAGGTCTCGAGGCGATTCCGGTGATCCGTGAGAGTACGGTGGGATCTTTGCATCATCCGATTACTCAGGTGAGGGGATGTACACTAAACCTAAACCTCTTTATGTGTTATGATTGTAACCTAGTGCCCCTTACCGTTGGCATACGCTGTATTCTTGTGTCATTGATTAGTCCACATGCTTGTGTTATATCTACGGCCTACGGACCATGGTCTAGTTATCGTACTTGTTTCGGCTACGGCCCGACCATGATGATTCTATTTCATATGTGGACTTTATATTGTTGACACCCGTACCATGAGCATGATATATGTATGTTGTATTTGTTATCTTTGGCATTAAAGGTGGTGGCCTCTATGCTTGATGCAGCTAGTGGATCTGAAGTCCAAGGAAATGACTCTGGCCGTTCGGGGGGACCTACCCCCGGCGTGTAACGCCCGTAGGACACCGTATGATCAACGGTGATCCTGGACGTCTCTGCTAGGAGGTTTACCTACCCGGTCGCCATAATCGGGGGAGGTTGTGCCTAGCATAAGGGGTACCCAATGTTTGATACACCTGTTATGGCTGTTGTTTGTGATCCATGTTATACTCGTTCTGCATGCATGTTACCCATGGACTTTGTTGGCCTTATGATTATTTTATCGCGCTATCTCTATTGTTTACCTGTGTGGTTAGTGACCCCCTCCTATTTTACCCGGCCACTTCCGCATCGCGGATTAAGGTGGTCGGCCATGTGAAATATGTTTGATTTGGGTCACTAACTACACTTAGCCATATTTAGCCTTATTGTTCTTTTTCATAGTATGCCACTAGACTGTTTACTAACCCATGTACATCCCCCGGAACAATTTAACGCAGGTGAGCAGGTTGAGAGCTAGAGGATGCTCGGGAAGACGGGACATGCCTCTTCGGATTTGTTTTTGGGTTGTACATGCATCATTTGGTTTTATTCGCATAGATTCCTATTGAGATGCTTGACTCTCTAGATTGTGATTACTTTTGGATGCATTAGGACTTGATGATGTAGCTTAGTCCCCTTCTATGGGTTTTTGATCATCTTTTTTCCTCGTGTGGGTCTTGACATGTTTCGCCGATGTGGGTCTAGGATAGATGATTTCGCCCTAGTGGGTCTTGAATTTTCTTCCGCATGACTTGACGTTCACTCCGATGTTTGAGACTTGTTCTCTCCTTTGATTTAGTTTTCCCTTCATGGGTTCGATTTGACTTCCGCATGATTAGATTAGACTCTGATTGATTGGCATTTTGGGGTTCTGTTTAGGCTTATGGGGCACGTGGGCTTCCCCCACGGGTCTCGTGCCGGTCCCACCCGGGAGCGGGTGTGACATCATCCCTTCACCCTCTTTAGGAATATTCTAGAACACCTGGGCATGCTCGGGAATTCAAGCTCGGGCTTAGGCTCATTTGCGACTTGGACCAAACACACAAGTTATCGACAACTGACGACGACACTCAGTGGTCGTCGCCGTGCTTCGCCACTCGCTGAGGATCCACTGCTCGCCATGGGAGTCCACTGCTCGCCATGGGTTTACAACCCGCCATTGGAGGTGTCGCTCGCTACTCGGGGAGATGAAGCCGCTGGCCGCATGCTTTGTTGCTCGTCGAAGGGGAAGGTGCTCGCCGAGGAGGAGATGCCTTCCATGGACGTGCTGCTCGCCATGCATAAGCCTGCTGCTCGCCATGCATGAGCCTGCTGCTCGCCACGCACGGGCTCGGCTGCTCGCTGGAGGAGAAACCCATGCCACCACTGCTCGCTCATACAGCTCTGCTGCTCGCCATCGTGCACACATCTTATTGGCCGCCATCATGATGGAGCTTTACTGTTCGGCTACTCGTTGGAAGGGAAGAGCCGGCTGCTCTCTGGTCGCCAAAGGAGATGGACCACTGCTCGCCCAAGCCGGCTGCTCGCCAGGGACATGTTCCAGTGCTCGGCTGCTCACCGGAAAGGAAGATCCACTGCTCGTTGACCATGGTTTTGGCAGCCTGCTGCTTGCCTGCTCCTTGGCAGCCGCACCAAACCTCCCCATGCATGGTCTCCGTGCATGGCCATGCATGAGGGAGACCCTCGGTTCTCCACCGCCAAGCACGAGATCTCCACCCGTCCACGTCATGCGTACACGTGTCCGAGCCGGGTCCACCTTTGCCCACGTGGCATGTTAACCGTTGTCCATGTGGCGGGTATTTCTAATGTATCACATTTGCCCCTCGAGCCCTTTGCTTGATTCATAAGAATTAAAGGGAAGGGGTTAAGAATTTTTTTTTACATTCCGATATTTACTCGGGACGCCTCGGGCACACCCCTGGATTTTTTCGACTGCTTCGGAAGCACTTCGGGATTTACCCAACTCCTTCGGGCGTACTCTGGGATTTTTTTGTCTGACAAGTTATCTGTTGTTTGTTTTTGGAGACACACCGGGTATCACCCGTCAGATAAGCTGTCTGCATAAGGAAGAGTGCACAACACTTTGGTGGTGTTAATGTTACCAAAGGGTTGTGGCTAGTGGCGCTCCTGCGATCGTCGGAATCGGGTTCCGGAGGAGGAATCCGCTCTAGACCTGGTAACCGAAATGGGTTCGGTTGTAGATAAAAGCTAGGTTTCTACGCTATCACTAACGAAGGTTAAAGCTACTGAAAGACGCTAATTTGATTTATTTTATTGTTCGTGTGCCATACAAAGCTGGGATTACACATATTTATACTACCCACTGATAGTTACACAGCCAGTTATAAAACCACCCACGATCAGAACGTGGACGAACCTCCTCCTATTCGCGGCACAACTATTATAAGAGGATCTCAGCACTTTGTCCGTCCTACGCCCATACTCGGAGTCAACACCTGAACTGCCTCAAATAACCACCAAGTACGTGGCCCCTCCTCACCGGCCACGTATACATCGTGGGATCATGATTCAGAGCCACGTCCAGTAACGGCCTCGCCTCACTCTTACGCCCTAAATGAGATCGTGACAATCTAGGCGCGCGTCCCATTCATTATGTGGTCATCCTCTAATCAGGACGAGTCAGGAGTCCAAAGCAAGCCCTAGCCTCGTCCTGAGACCCTTACGTCCTAACCCGAGGGTTCCCAACTTCCTGGTGTTAATATTACCCGCCAGTGCGGCGTATTAATAATCATTGATACACCGCACTCAACCTAAAATGGGACGCGAAGAGACAAACAAGACCATTGATGGGACATCAGTCAGAGCAAACATCGTCCGCGCTTTCCCCAAGGAGAAAAATAATGATGATACTGACAAAAGCTGACATTAGCCCTAGGTACCTGCTCTCGTTCCTTGTCTATATAATCCCATGATCATCATCAGTTCCCCTTTTTACGCTTTTCTGGAAAAGTTATAGAAGTTCCAAACTCCAAAGCCAAAAAGGAACCTCGGCGACCTCGAAGCTTCCTTATCAATGATGACTTTTTCTGATTACCTAGATGCACTCAACTCCAAGGCCATCGCCTCCGATGGCGTCATCACTTTCCCCACCGGCAATACCTGTCTTGGCCCGGCCGTCATGGACCCAATCAGAGCGACGGAGATTCAATATTCTTACATCTTCGTCTTCCTCCCCACTACATTGTCAGATTCCTCCATCTCCATCGACGCTATCTTCAACCTCAAATCACCAGGTAACTGGGTACATATGGACAAAGCCTTTTCTGGCTGGGCTATGAGGGTAGCTCGTGACCCCACTTTTGAAGCTAGGGCCAAACAGGCCGGTTTCTTGGACCTCGTCTCTCTCTGCACAAGAGTGCCCACTTTTGATTCTACCCTCTTCCCATTGGCCATACTTTTTTGGTCATCACACGCCAACATCTTCGCCTTTCCCAGAGCCCCCATGACCATTACGCTCAGGGACATTGTCGCCCTGACCGGCCTACTCCCTTCGGATGATACAATATTGGCCATCCTAGAGTACGAGCATGAAGCCCCCGTCTTCGAAGCCCACACCTTTTCGTCCATGGCCGCGCACAAAAAGACGGGGCCCGTGGTTGAGGAGGAGGAACGTATTGCTTTCGTCCACTTCTTTTTGTGCAAGTACGTCCTGTGCCCGGGCAGTGGCAAACCGGTGTTCAGCTATCTAAAGCTGTCCACGGACTTGGCCATGGGGCGCAAACTCAATTTGGCGTCTTTCGTTCTGGCCGCACAACAATTGTGGTTCCATTTCAAGATCGAATAACAAGGAAGCCCCCTCGCCCTCTTCTTCAAAATCCTGCTCTTCACCCTCGTTCTCCTGCTCATCTTGAGAGGACGCACCAACTTCGTCCAGATTTTTGTATTCCTTGGGCAAAAAGTAATTGTTAATGGTTATGGGAGGCAAAGTACAAAACTGAATGAGCTTCGGACGCTCCTCGTCCGAATCTTGATCAGCCCACCGCTCGGACTTAGATCGGGCCGAACTTCTCTCAAGGTCGTCCCCCTGATAAATGGAGGACATATCAACAGTAGAAACCAAACGTGCCTCTATAGTATTAATCTCATAATCTTCAGCCACAGTTGCAGCCGTGACTTGTTCCTGTTTCTCGCACCTTTGAGCGGCCCGCATACGCTGGCCGTATTTCCTCTGTGCCCGCCTTTGTTGAGTGCAGGTCATTTGAGGGAAGGGAATGCTCCTCCGTCCCCTTAGCTCATAAGAAGTCCATTCCTCGGCGCGGCCAAACCTTGGCCGAAAAGTTCTTCCGCCTGAAGGCCCCGTTGCTGGGACTCTGAAAGAAGCCTCTGGGGATTCCCTAAATGGATCTCCGGTCGTCTTTGCCCGCTCCTCATGGAATCGCCGCACAACGGCGATATCCCTATGGCAACAAACACATAGCCATTCCATCATTGGGTCCGACGTATAAGGATAGTCTCCGGGACGGTGCTCGTCCGTTGTCGGAGGTCGTACTTCCTTGATACATTGAAGGGCGGGCAACTGCCCAACAGGACGTTGATCGTCCGAAGTTGCTTCAGCCAATAGGGTCAGGACCACCATATTCACGTTGGCAGTCTTGGGGAACGGATCCTCGTCCATCTTCATCCTACCACTGTCAAAGATAAGACGTCCTGAATCAATGGCATCCTGCAAGACATTCCTGAATGTTAGGCAGTTATTGGTAGAATGCATCCACGCATTATACCATTTACAATACCTTTTCCCCGCTATAGATTCGGGCGAAGATATTTTATGCTTTTCTCCATGTTTAATTTGTTTGTCAACATACAGTTGGTCGAATATTTCATTTACTTTCGTTATGTCAAAGGAGAACGCCCTCGGTTTATGTTCCTTTTGGGACTCTCCTTCAACGGTCCGAGGTTTCACTAGAGGCTTACATGAATAAGGCCGTCCGACCTTTAACTCAGCCAGACATATATCGGCCTGATATTCTACCTCTATCTCATTTAACTCATAGTTCAGGTCACGATAATACGTCTCCTTGCTTGCATTCCACATTTCATTCTCGTCCCTCAAGAGACGTTCGTACCTAGCTACGTTAGCCATTAATTGAAACAAGTCAGGAAACTCCCAATCTTGAAATTTACGTTTTAAATCAAAATTAAGGCATCCTTGCGCGAGGCGCACGAATTCCTTCTCAGGTAACGGGACGAAGCATTTGCTCCGGACCGTTTTAAAACGTTGTAAAAACGTCTCGGCCTTCTCCTCGGGCAGTTGCTTCAAATTGGCAAAGTCTGCCAATGTTACTTCCGATTCGTCTCGATAAAATTGGACGTGGAAGAGCTGCTCCATTTGGAGTCAGGTTTGGACCGAATTGGCCGGCAAGTTGATAAACCAAGAAAAGGACACCCCCGAGAGCGAGCTCCCAAAGAGACAATCTCAGGAAATCATTTACCTCCCCGGCCTGTATCGTGAAACGCCCTACATATTCTATGGTAGAGACGTCCTCCGTCCCGGTAAACAATGTGAATTTTGGCATATTAAACCCCCTCGGGAATGGAAAAACCTGGTCAACCCAGTTCGGATAAGGTTTTCTATAGGTCCGTCTCACAACGGGCCGGACGCCCTGTCCTAATTCCTGGACAATCTCTAAAATTTGGTCCCTAAGATCATCCTGCTGCGGTGCCAGCGGTGGGAGCACCACGGGCTGACGATTAAGTTGGGTCAGCTCATCATGTCCTATATTGTTGTACCCCCCGGGCCGAGGGCCTAACGGGGCGTAGCCCTCAGGTTGTAGTTCACACTTGCCATGTGACTCGTACCCCCCAGTATGGTCGGTTCGGCCCGTTGGGTTGTACCTGTGATAACCCGACCGTTTATATTTTAAATGGTTTGGTTTTATTCTCGAGACCTCCACTTAGCCCGACTGGTTAGTGGAGGCGGTTGAGGGGATTTGTTCATGGAGGATTCAGATTCGAATCTCGTGGGGTGCGTTTGTTATTTTTGAGATTTTAATCTCATTAGTGATGGATGATTTGACATTTTTGCCCCCATTGATTATGGGATTTAATCCCTAAATGAAACCCCATTTCTTTTCTCTCTCTTCTTTCTTCTTCTCCTTACGTAACTATTCTTCTTCTCTCGTCTCCCTCTCTTCTTCTCACGGCAGCAGCAGCATCAAGGCTTGACCACGGGGGATCGTTCATCACGTCGTCGTCTCGATGAGGTTTCGATCTTCTCCTCCTTTGGTTAGGGTTTGGTTTTTTTTGGGATGATGATTGATTGATTTTCGTCCTCCTTGTCTTTCATGGCTGTCATTGGGTTAGAGGAGGAGTGGAGGATCGTGGTTGACGTCCGATTCGGCCTCGTGTTCATCGGTTGAAGGTTAGTTTTCCCTCTTTTGCCCTAAATTCGTTGATTGGATGGATTGCATCAGTATGGGACCGATTAGTTGATGTCAATGGATTAATTGGTTGATTTTGAGTCTGTCCATGATGATGATTCGTTGGGTTTCACGTGCCGATTGTTCCCGATGTCGTTTTCTTCGTTTTTGCTCGTTTTTAGTCATTTTTGGTTTGGTTGATTATAAGGCATGTAAAGTATTGGTTGGTGCATGTTTTGGGTGTCTTTTGGTGTGGTTGTGATGTGGTTTGATGACTGGAAGTCGAGGAATCCGTTTGGTTTAGTTTTGTCGAGTACTGCAGATTTCCAGATCGAGTTTCGCAGCATTAGGGATCGTTACGGCCATAATGTCCTGTGCATTACGACCGTAACCTTCATTATTTCTGCTGATGATTGAACAGCGATACATGCGTAATGCTTAGTGTATTACGGTCGTATAAATGGGTATTACGGGCGTAATGCATTGCATTACGACCGTAATATTCTCTTTTTGCACTGTTCACAGCAGATTTCAATCCTTGAGGTTTCCCGAACCATGCTAAGTCCCTAGGACTCGTGTTTAGCGTGTTTTAGCCACGTTAGTGAATTGGTTTAGCATGTTAGCCAGTTGTTCACACTTAGATAATTATTCAGGTGGTGACGTGACTGTTTACGGAGTTTGGTGATTTGCTCTAGTTGGACTTTGCTTTAGCGGGATTACAGGTGAGGGGTGTACACAAACCTTCCTTACCTTCCACCTCATGTTTTTGGCATTACCGTTCCTTCATAGCCTTCTTGATACCTCGTTATTTCGCAGTTCATGCTCTGCTAGTTATAATATTATTATTGTCCACTTGCATGCTTTGTTTCATGAATTGAGCTAGTGTTTATATAGTTGGCCTACTTTATCTTTATTCATGACGTTAGTCATGATTAGTAGCATTGACCTGATGGGCCTTTCATGACGTTTTTTTTAGTGAGTGGACTTGAGGTATCATTTTGAGTAGTAGTGAGGTGGATGTGATTATGAATTACTTAAGCCCAAGAGATATGTCTCCTTCGGGGGTCGACTTCGGCCACACGGGTCACCGTGTGTCGTAACGTCTTTAGGTCTTGTCGACGACCTGGACGGAGTCTGTCATGGGAGGTTATTCTGGTCGCCATACTGGTTTACACCCATGGTCAGGCGGGATATCCCATGTACGCGCACAAGCTGGCATTTTTTGTAGACTTGGTCGACCATAGTATTTCATTTTAGTGGTGGACTATGGGTGTCACCGATGTTGTTGTGGTAGACTTAAGTACTACCTTAGTATTATTATGTGGTAGACTACGGGTGCTACAATGAGGTTATTCATGTACGTGGTGAGACGTACTAGTTCTTGGGAATTTGTGTGTGGTAACACGAGACGCACACTTGTTTGAGGATTCATGATATGAGTGTCATATTGGACTAGTTTCTTGTTTCATTATTATCTTACTTTCTCATATCATGCGTACTTCAGTTCATTTATTTTGAGATGCTATGTTTTACATGACAGCTAGTATTT
This sequence comes from Dionaea muscipula, assembly GCA_028571145.1. Lineage (NCBI taxonomy): Eukaryota > Viridiplantae > Streptophyta > Magnoliopsida > Caryophyllales > Droseraceae > Dionaea > Dionaea muscipula. Next base: position 13,124 of record JAOWBR010064391.1, read on the forward strand.
GATTATATCTTCTGTTAATGCATCTTTTGCTGTCATGAGCTTCTTCTGTTGTTCCATGAGTTGTAGTCTATACCAGTGGTGAGTGGTCCCCTCCTGTTGTTACTCTAGCACCTCCGCGCCGCGGGTTAAGGTGTTAGAGCTTATATCTTACGTTTGACTTGGACCACTCCCACACCCTCATGGAACCCTGTTGATATTTATTCTTCATAGCATAACTTGATACTCTTTTAACCCTGTGTACACCCCCAATTGAACGGTTTTGCAGGTAAGTGATTCTGAGCTAGGAGGATGCGGCGGGGAGACGGACTAGCGGCCTCTTAGGATATGATCTGATGTTTTAGCATTTCATTTTAGTAGACTTTGATTGAGATGTTGGTATCTTTCCCATGTTTGAGATTTCTGTTTACCATTCAGTTTTGGTTGGTCATAAGACCGTTTGATTTCACCCTAATGTTACTTTGATGTTTAATGGTAGACTGTTTCTCTTGCTTTGGTCCAGTTTTTAGACTCCTGTTGTATGATTGATTTAGTAGTCTGTTTTGGACCGTTGGGTTGTAGGTTTGTGTGGGTCGTGGTAGGGGTCGTACGCTGGTTCACCCGGGGTGGGGTGTGACATTTGTGGTATTAGCGACAGGTTTATTTTGATTTATTTTGGGGATTATAGTAGACCTTGTATGATTTAAATATTGTGATTTAATTTTGGATTTGTTAGAAAGAGGCCCATCTTTCGGCATCTACTAGAGGTATGCACATTTCATTTCAGTTGTGCTTTCGATTTCATAGTTCATGATAATATTAGTGTAAGTCGGAGCACATCTGGTGCGCGTCTGGGTTTTCTCTTTGTTAGCATTCGACTTCTTGGTGCTGTTAAGTGATTGAAAATTTTGTCTGATGTTTGGACAGAATCATGCCTCTAAGAAGTGGACTTGACCACCAGGCAACCTCGTCTAACACCCAGGCGAGGCACGGGCGACCACCGAGGCCACCTGGCGTAGTCATCCAAGAGGTGCCTCGTGGGGGCGTCCATGATCCGGCAGTTGACCTAGAGGATGGGATGGCTACTTTTCGGCTCGCGTCGGACGAGTATGCTCGGTGCCAGGAGTTTCAGAACATCTCTGCTAATGAGTGGAGGAGGTTTCAGGAGTATCAGCGGTTTACTCAGATGCAGGGACCGCCAGTGACACCAGCACCAGTAGCTCCACCACCAGTGGCACTAGTTCCACCAGTTGCATCGAGAGCGGCGACAGTTGTTCTACCGCCAGAGGAGATTCAGGGACGTTCGTTTGATAGATTTGTGGGTGCACACCCGCCCAAGTTTGTGGGCACGCCAGATGCAATTGAAGCCAATAATTGGCTGATGGAGGTCGAAGAGATCCTTCAAAGGATTAGGTGTCTGCCAGAACACTGAGTTTCACATGCCACCTTCATGCTGAAGGACACTGCTAGGAGTTGGTAGTGTGGAGTTCAGAGACAGTTTGATGCCAGAGGAGAGGATCCGACTTGGGAGGACTTTGTGACAAAGTTTGAGTTGAAGTTCTTCACAACACATTTAAGAGCTCAGAAGAAGACTGAGCTGCTAGCATTGAAGCAGGGTACAATGAAGATCCCTGAGTATGAAGCAAAGTTCTTTGAGCTAGGTAGATTTGCTCCAGAGCTGCTGGAGACCAAGGAGGACAAGATATTCTTGTTCGAGAGGGGCATGGATCTAGAGGTGTTGGTTCATGTCCGCAGCCACGACTGCACTTCACTGACCAAGATGATTCAGCATGCTTCCAGATTGGAGGATGCTTTGATAGCTGCTAGAGGAACCTGACAGAAGAGGGCTCGTGAGGAGCCAGTTCAGAGTCAGAGCCACCAACAGTCCAGTCACAATCAGACTTAAAAGAAGAAGTTTCATGGTGGCAACAACAGTAAGACAAGCAGTTCCGGTGGCAGCTTCAGGTCATTTTCAAGCTGCAAGAAGTGTGGCAAGAGCCATTCATGAGAGTACACCTGCAATGGGAGACCCAACATTTGCCATTCATGTGGCAAGCCTGGGCACGTCGTAGCCATGTGCCGATCTAGTGGCAGACAGAGCAGCCAGTCAGGGTCTCAGGGACCCCAGAGACA
>JAOWBR010064502.1:0-15230 GCA_028571145.1 Dionaea muscipula
GGGGCCCGATCTAACGATCAATAATAGGTGTAATTGAAGATGTAATTCGAGGTGTAAAAATATCCTCCCCGGAGTTTAATTTATGTATATGATGATGCATACGCAATTCCACACGAAAAAAGATGGACTCATCCTGATCAAATTATAAAAAAAAAAAACGGAAAAGGAAAGGAAAAATAAAATGACATGGAAAACATGCATTTAATGAATAGGCAACTGCATAAATTTGCATGCAATATCAACACATAGTAAATATTTAGTTGCAGCAGTAATTTTGGATGCAGATAATACACTTCCAAAAAAATTTCAAAAGCAATACTTTTTAAACTAATTCTAAAAATAGGTGTCTTCAAAATAATTTTCACTGTTTTTTTTTCCTCGACATCGATTTGCCCAGCTAGGCAGGCCTAGTGTCAAGTTCAGGATGAGGAGTTTCATGCACTTGCATGTTCTATTAAGCTCAAGTGTATGTATTGTCTCCCACATTCTCCGTTGGAGAAAGTGGCCATGGAGAGCTGATAATTAAATATCAACTCCCTCCCTGTATATAAATTGGATTGAATTCTACCAGCTGAGTCCTCTCATCAACAACTAAGCTGAAGCTGACTCTGACTCAACACAAGCAAAAAATGAGATCCTGCAATCTCATCATACCTATAGAGAGTGAAGATGAGGTTACTCCCGTGGAGACCAAGAGTTCCAAATATTGTCTTGTTTCTATTCTGTCTTCTATAGTAAAAATTCCTAGCAGCTACGACAAGAGAAATTTAATTCATAGCATCAAGGTTGGCATTGCCCTGGTTATGGTCTCTCTTCTGTATCTGCTCGATCCATTCTACGAGCAAGTCGGGGAAAATGCCATGTGGGCCATCATGACCGTTGTCGTTGTACTCGAGTTTTCAACAGGTATATATATATATTTTCTATACATATGCATCACACTCATTGTTTTTCACTCTTACACTATACCATCATGGATCAGATTTCCTGACCTTCAATGATCATGAATCACTAGCTAGGTGAAAGTTCTTGCATCTTCCAAGGAAATAACAAATTCTGAAAATTCAAACCCTGAAGTAATAAAAGCTAGCTTAATGAGGATCTAAACGATTGTTAAATGTGTACAATCCCCGTGAAGCACGGTGCTCACCAGATAATGGTTTCTAAATAAGTTAAAATCATGGGATATTGTTACCTATGTCCTCAGGTGCAACACTAGGGAAGGGGCTGAATCGAGGAATTGGTACTGTAGTAGGAGGAGGATTAGGGTGTGTCCTAGTGGCTTTGGCTCATGCAGTAGGCGGTATTGGCACCAGCATTGTCATTGGTGTGTCCGTGTTCTTATTTGGTAAGATAATTTTCAATTCGATTTTGAATAGCAACACTTCAGGTTCATGTGTACGGATGCTTCATCTCACTGACAAATTATGAGAAGTAACTAATAATAGACGATGCATCAGGTGCTGCAGCAACATACGCCAGATTGGTGCCATGCATAAAGAGAAGATACGACTATGGAGCAATGATTTTTATACTGACCTTTAATTTGGTAGCAGTATCTGGTGTGCGTACTGATGCAGTCAGGCAATTGGCACGTGACCGCCTCTCAACCATCGGGATGGGATTTACAGTCTCTGTCATCACAAGCATGCTCATCTTTCCAATATGGGCCAGTGACCACCTTCACTCTACTTTAGCTTCTCACTTCCAGATCCTTGCAGGTTGCCTGCAAGGTTAGTACAGTGTACTTCCCCATCAATCAAGAAAACCACAAGAAGCTGTGCCTACAAATAATTTCACAAAAGGATGTTTTTTATCATCTACAAGCTTCGGAATACGTACCCAAAAAATGAGAGTTAAAGAGGACATATTGTTCGACAATGTGTACCAACTTACACCATTCTTAATATACTGTAGGATTGCTTGATGAGCACCAGTTCAAACCAAGCAGTGAGAGGGAATATAAGCAAGAAGCAAGTATAGAAGCCCGGTGCAAAATGGTGCTGTATTCCAAATCAGAGGACGAGTCTCTGGTTTGTCTTTACTTTCCGTTGTTTGCAAAATAGATAATGCAATGTCCTTAGTATGCTAATGCTACAACCCTGGCAATCAATCAAAGCTATTCGGGTTGTTTCCTATCACATAGTTGCCCTTTAAGCACAGAGTTGCAAAATGTTTTTTGAGTGTTCCATTAATCACCATTCTCTTTTCCATCTCAGGCAAATTTCGCAAGATGGGAACCATGGCATGGAAAGTTTGGTCTATCCCATCCATGGGAAAACTACCTACAGATTGCTGAGGTTCTCAGAGAGATAGCGGCACTCATTCTTTCCCTGAAAACTTGTCTCCAATCACCTAGAGAGGTCAGTGAAACCAATTACAGAGTAGGAACAGTAGAGACCAAGGCAAAAAACATAAGTCTAATTCATCATTTTGGGTCATCATGTGGTCTTTATTGGTGCTTTATCCTTGATGCCTGATGCTTGATATAGAAAAACTCTCTCCCGAAATTCAGGCAGTCGAAAGCTCAAAAAAGTTGTTATACTCTTAATAGTTGGACTTGTCAGCTCTTTTCATTATAAGTCATAAATCTCATGTTTGTAAATTGTGCACTCAGGCCCAGTCTACCATCCAAAAAGACTCGATAAAAGAGGCAATTAATGCAGTGGGAGGTATGATCTCGTGGAGTCTAAGCGAGCTTGGAGAAAGACTTGTGAACATGAAAAGGTGCAAAACACAGGCTTTTATTAAGCCAAAGTTGGAAGCCACAACAAGTGAACTAAGTCAGTTGGTGTCAACAGCAGGGGATAGTGGTAGTGAAAGGTTTGCGGTGGCAAGCTTTGTATTTCTGCTGGAAAATATCACAGAGAGGGTGGAAAAATTGGCCAAGGAGGTGGAACAACTTGGAGAACTTGCTGCCTTTGATCCAAGCTAAGGAGAGAATGCAGAGAATTTTAATAAGTTAAGAAGCCAGAGCATCTGATGAATGTTTCGACTCGAGGACAGATATATCTTTTATGTATATATATGTATTTTATTGGGGAATGTAGAATTCCATAGTGGGAACAACTATAGATACAGCGGATTTATAAGCAAAGGCCGGGGTAGTTTTGTGGTAGATGAAAGCTTCATCTTGATAACATGTACCACTCTAGTAGGGGACATTAATCTCACGCTCAATATGATGCCTAATGATAATTATTAAAAGTATTAACGTGTTTTAGAATATATTTAGCATATATCTAGAGTATATCTTTCTTATATCTTCATAGTAAACTCAACATATACCGAATATATCTATATCTTTTAATGTTACCTCCTTTCCTTATAAAAGGAGATCTCATGTACAATTTTTCAATTAATCATTGAATACACAATCCTTCCCCTAAATTCTTAATTCTCTGTACATGGTACCAAAGCGGATTCTCTAAATCCATTTTTGATTCTATCACCTGAGGCCTCAGTGAACGACGGCTCTCACCACGGCGAGGTCATCTTCTTTACTAATGTTGGAGGGCCTAGTCATTGTTAGACATTGAGTGAAAGAGGAGAAGAAGAACGAATATAGGATGGTTTTGTTGCATGAAGAGATCAGGTCAGTAAGATAGAAGAGTCTCAACAATTGGCTACCAGTGACATCGATGACATCAAAGGGGAGACGCTAAGTGGCGATTCTTTGCCTTTCACAATGTCACTACCATGGTCGATGCCCATGTCTTTAGCCTCCCCTATGCCATGTCCGAACTTGAATGAGGCCTGAAGTGCTAGTGACGGCTGGTATTAATATTGGTATTGGTATTAATGTTGGGGTTGGTAATGAGATTTGCAATGGGATCGGCCATGCGATCTACGAGATCGGTTGCAGAATCTGCTGGATCGGTTGCAGGATTTTCGGGATCCGCTATAGGATCAACTGCGGGATCGACTTTGGGCATTGGCTTTGGACATCGCGCCTTAGGGCATTTGGCTTCACCTTTAGAGTTGACATTGACATTTAGTTCGTTTTACAGTGGAGTCACATCCCATTTCCTGTTTACGTTTTCTGGTTAGCAAACTCTTGATACTTGTAGCCACCACATCGTGAGTTTGAGGGGGTGTTAAGATAGATATGGTTAAGTTAAGATTATATGATTAACTTAATCATACCTATATTATATTATCTTCTTTTATCATTTATTAAGAATAGGTTTCCTAGCCTATATAGGCTACATTTGTTTAGGTTTTCATATACTTTTTATCAATAACAAAGTTCTAGTTTTTCCATCTCTGTGATACTTTAATCTCACAGGACTATTTTCCATTACATCACATTTAATGGTAACACACATATCAATGAGATTTCTTCACACAAAGGCAATAGTGTGATGAACCCATGAAACTTTGTCAACAGCAGCAACAATCAAGATCTCAATTAATGGTCCTTGATGTCAGAGAACCAACACTGCAATAGGGCATCATATCACTAAAGTTTTCTGGACATTGCCAAACACAGATAAACTCATCCGGAAAGCTATACTGGACTGACCTCAAACAGCAGTATCGCTGTAATCACTGTTAAAGTTGCTTATGCTCTCACTTTCCCTAGAGTTAGACAGTGAATTTGTTGTTCCCCATGAAGTGGTAACAAGTTCACTGCATAAGTTGCATTAACTGCAAAAGTAAAACACGCTTCAGTATGGTATTTTATCATATTCTTTTTTACAGACAACTGGATACTGAAAACATTACCGCAACAGTATAGAGAACTGCAATCCTTGTTGATTCCAAATATGCCAACTACAAACATTAGACAAGCTTATCTGGATGAAGGGGGAGAATTATGCCGTACCATGAAATATGGATATCCTTGAAATGGAAACAACAGTAGAGTATTTGATAATTACAGCTCCATAGCGCCACAAGCAAAGGGAAATAACTGACAAGATGACACCATCGCCCCTTCAGTACCAAACTGGTTTCTTAATACAGATGAGTCAACCATGAAGAACTTAATTAACCACAAGAAAATTACTACTTCAGTACTCTATAGGCTTATTACATTTCCACTTAACACTGGTCGGAGAGGGGCAAATATAAATTGATCCTGCAACAATTTGCAAATCAATACTCTAATTCCACCTCCAATCTGAAATCTTCTCCAATAAGCTGTTTTAACCCAGAAACTTCTACCGTTTCAAAAGGCCCCTGACAAGCAGAACTGATGAACATCCCAAACACACCCCTCCTCCTCCTTCCAATTATTCTCTGCATCCTATACCCTTTCACCTTCCTTCCTTTCTCCAACCCCAAAATGGCAATCTTCTCTATGATCCACCTCTGACTCAGCGCATATTGCCTATTAATGACCCATGACCCGATAACCACCATATTGCTTTGCAATGTGTCGCCATAAAATTTAACTAAACTCCACATCCCTCCCCTATTGCCCATCTGTGGTTGCACACCATCATCTAAGAAAACTTGCCCGGTGTTGTTTAGACTCCTACTCATAACCACCAATAGCTGAAAAGGTGTCTTTCGAGCTGCCACTGTGGTCAAGGCTTCACCCTGCATAGCTAAAATATTGCCTTCATGAACATGCACATAGGGATGATCTGGTGGAGCAACGAGGGTGACGGGATTTCCTCTGGAAGAAATGGGGTCAGAGTAGTTGAAGAGATCAAACCAATTTCCTGCTGGAAAGTACACGTTGACCGTTGTTGCTCCTTGTTGAAGGATAGGAGACACCATGACTCCTCGACCTAGAAGAAACTGTGAGTTGATTCTGTAGGTGTTAATGTCTTCAGGGAACGAAAATAAGAGAGGGCGTGCAATTGGGACTCCTGCCTTGTGTGCCTCAAACATTAATGTGTACAGGTAGGGAAGCAGACGGTACCGGAGTCCCAACACTTTCCTGGATGATGCAGCAACTGATTCCCATCGATAGAGCTCATGATACAGGGTCCCGATGGATGCATGGTTTCTTGCGAATGGATAAAAGGCTCCTAGCTGCATCATTGAGTTTAAGGACTAGAGCATATTAGTATAGCTCAAAGGTGTACACAAACTGATACCAACATGAGCACGGGTTTTTTATTTTGGCTTTGGATCATCACAAACTAGGATGCTAAAACTGAGGAGTGGTCCAAGAGAGTTGAAAGAACATGAGAAGTATTATACTGATACCCACAATTAAATGGATACTTGGATATTATGGATTGGCAGAGTTGGATTATCTAATTCCAGTTTGGACATGAGAGACCCAAGCAATAAGGTTTCAAATGTCAAGATTGGATATCATAGTGAAAAATAATAGCTACACAGAAAATGATAAACTTACAGAATCTGAAGGATCGAACTAGTGTGAAAAAAGCAGATGGTATATACTGACCTGTATCCAGCGCCTGCACAGTTCTTCACTAGTGTTACCATTGAAACCACAAATATCTGCTCCAACCATGGGAATCCCAAAAAGTCCAAAACTTAAGATGGTAGGAATAGAATAGGTCAAGTCAGCCCAAGTTGCAGAAATATCTCCTGTCCAATGTGCAGTGTACTTTCCTGAACCGACAAAAGTAGATCTGGAAAGTACAAAAGGTCTTTCTCCTGTTGCTTTTATTAATGCAGCATGAGTAGCTCTGGCTTCCAAGTAGCCATAAAGATTGTGAGCATTGTATTCTGTAATATTACTGAAGTGCACAGCCGTTGCTGGGACTGTTTTATCATTAATGGGCCCTCGGAACCCACTATTATTGATCTCATACGGTGGATTGTCAAGGGTTTTAGACGATGAAGAGGGTGGAGAAGTGTTGAAGTTAGATATCTCATTCATATCAATCCAAAGGCCATCAACTGGTAGGAGTTCTCTAAATCTAATGATCTCATTGCTCCAAAAGTTCACAGCTGCTGGGTTTACGAAATCAGGGAAGTAGACTGGCCCAGGCCAAACCACCCCCAAGTATGGAGCACCATCACGTTCTATGAAGATATCAGCCTGCATCCCCCTAATAAAGGTTTCGTATGTCCTATTCACATTGATACCTAAGAGAAGCAACTGGAAATACTAATCATATAAATACCAGAAACTCAACATGAAACTTCAAAATTTTGGAACTAAAATTCATGCAAGATTCAAAGATACAATTTCTTTTGTATAATAAGCAGATTTACTGATATGGCTGCATCCCCATATCCTCCAACTCCACCCATTAAAATGAACAATGCTAGTTCCACTCTGTGCTGTGAACTACATTAATACTTTACTATCGAAGGATGCATCCAAGCTCTGTAATTTACAGCCTTTAGGTAATTCCATTATGCAAAGAAATTGCAAACAGGAAAAAAAAAAATTAATCCTTTCCCTGCAGATAGAGCATCCTTTACATTTATGTGAAAATAGAAGATAGAGCCAATAAGCCCTCTAGACTATCTGTATAAGCCAATCTATATAGCAGTATGACCTATCAAATAGTAGCTAAAAAGCATTGCTAATCTGATAAGTTTTAATTTCAAATGACGATGACTTTGACTCCTCAATTACTCTAAGTTCATTATGCTTGCATTGTATTTTGAGCTTAAATGGGCCAATGCGCTGACCTTTTCACCCATAGAGCAGTAATATAATTTGCTAAAAGTTGAAGGATATAGTTGATACTTCATAAGCAGCATGAAGAATATCAAAAGAATGTAATAATGAACATCTCAGAAATAAAACTTTTGGAAGTTCACCTGGGTCCAAAATGATTACATATCTCTGACCATTATTGTGAAGATTTTCAACAAACAGCTGCATCTTGTCCAGAGGAAAATTGACAGGATCGAGAGTGAAGTCTTTGAATTCATCCATGTAATCAATATCTGTCCACATCACATCTAGAGGGATATTGGCTTTTGCATACCCAGCCACCACAGACTCAAGTTCATGAATGTCATGGTAACCCCACCGGCATTGATGAAAACCTTAAGGATAAAAAATGGATTAGGTCAATTCAAAAGGATAGCCAAGATAGACGGACAATTAAATTGGAATATTTTACATGCTGCTCAAACAGTAACATTGCAGAATATTTAAGGAGACAATGAACTCAAACATATAAGGAGACATTTTCATTCTCCTACTGGCCTCTTAATTTCACAAATAACAAATTAAGATTCACAAGATGTGGTCATCTTATTATTTGATGGAGTCTGGCATTTTTCAAAAAAAAAATTAAAAAATAACTACTTCTACAAACCCCCATTTTTTTTCCCATCAGGAGTGATCAGCTATATCTTGAGGCATGACCTCCATGGTCAAGGTCACTAAAATGCTCGAACTTTTCCATTCAACGCTCAAGCTTGTGTTCTTTAAAAAAAATAAACTTCCATATTTCGTATTTTTGAAAACCATCATGACAAAATACACATTTTTGAGATAAACATTTAATAGAAAAAATAATTTCGTATATTGCGGTTTATCATAAATAAATATATTTTAAAATTGCATTAAAAACAATTGGCAAACATATTTTAATAAAATTTATAAAATTGCATAGTTTTATCCCGAACAAAGTTGTTTGAATAATGCATATCCACAAAAATATTCTATTAATAGTCATCCCTTATTTTACTAAAAGTGTTATGGTATGTCATGTCATATTTTAAGGTTTCCTTCCAAATCCTCTTTTGTTTTCCTCTGCCAATCTTAAATTGTAACTTTTTTATTGCTTCACATCTTCTTGCAGATGCATTTCAAGGTCTCTATTTCACATGCCTATGCCACCTTAACCATGATTCCCTGATCTTGTCTTTCTATCAGTGTTACTCCAACTTACTATCATATAACCTTGTTAGTGGATCCCATCTTTCCTCATATGTGTAGAAATCCACCTCAACTTCTTCATATCCGCCACACTCATTTTCTATGGATATTGCCACTTACTTGTCCAATACATTATTTACACATCATTTGAGCACAGATAATCGTCCTATGAAATTGAACTTTTAGCTTGACCAAGACTTTCCAGCTAAATAACACTTCTGATGTGCTCTTCCACTCAATACGACATCACAGGAAGGATAGTCATCCATGAAATTCGCCCTTAAGCTGGACCAGCACTTTTCGGCTAAAAAAACACGTTTGAAGTGCTCTTCCACTTCAATCAACTAGTTTTGATCCTGTCAACAACATAATCACCAATTCCCTTTCCCGCATCAAATCAAGACATCAGCTCATTTCTTCATGATTGAAGATTTATTTTGTAAATTCTATTTTTGCCATACTAAATATTAGTTATTTTCCTTCCAAATCTCCTCTAAACTTCTAATATGACATTGGCACATTCTATTACGACATCCACTAGAGCAATATAACCAGCAAACAACATGCACTATATAGTCTCAACTTTTATATGCCTAGTTAATTCATCCATAACCAAGGCCAAGAAATATGTCAGTAAGATCAAACTTTAGAAGCCAAAGAAAAAGAAATCTTATGTTTCTAGAAAGGAGAACAAAAGGTTCCAAAAGGTACAATTGTACAAATGCAGAAGATCAGAAGCCAAACGAAAAGGAAATATCCGAGAAAAAACAAAACTTCAGATGCAAGAGTCCTATGCATATCATAGAATGATTCCCTGGCGATATGTTGATGTCTATGAAGCAAACTAAAGGCTAATTTGTCAGGATAGTCACTAGAAATGAATAATTCAAGTAATGAGTAACTCTAGCAAGCAATTAAAGCTCGCATGAATGTTCAGAAAAACAGCTCAGTTGTAACACCACAAGCATAATTCACATAATACCAAAGGCTTGTAAACCATTTAAACAGCTCAAGCTCAACAAAGCAAGCATTGGCAAGGAATGAGCCTTTAGGCTTTGTAATTAAGCATGACAAGCTAATGTCATAGATAAACAGAAGAAGAAAATATCACATTCTTCATTGCTCACATTCTAAAATATCCTTATCAAATACAAAGATCCTTCGCAGTACAGTGGTACTTGACTGCACTATGAATCATCTAAAGGCTAAGACACAAGTGTCTCTTGGCGCATCTACCATTTGTTCCTTTACAAGACTAAGGGTTTTTTTCTCCAATAAGAGTTTTAACTTTTGAGTCTTAAGGTTTCAATACTCACCTCTTCTTTTCCAGTTCAAAATTTCTCTCTTTTCATCATGTTCTCCATCTCACATTTTCAGTATTTTGACTATCAATACCTTCAGTTATATTAAGTATCACATCTTAAAGCTTTAACCATCTCTTAAAGCTTTTTATCACCTCTTTACAGTTTTGGCCCAAAGGAAAATGAAACAGTAGTGTTTTTTTTTCCCTGGGGCTAGTAATCTTTTTTTCCCCAAACATGTGAATCCATGCTAAAACACCATAACATCATAGCATTAGGCCCTCAGAGGTATTCCGAAGACTCATAGGGAATTGGCCTCAGAACATTCCAAGTAGATACTAAGCCTTCATATCAAGTTATCTTTGACTTTTCCAGGTTTTGCGTTAGAAGAATAGCTTGATGACCAACAAAAAGCATATAAAGGACAAGATATTGTCAGTACTCTGGCAAGGGAACCTGTAGTGCCAATGCTAGCAACAAGATTTCAATCCGGTCGTTGCATTGATCTGTACTCCCTCATCGTCCACCTAAACCACAATCATGGATTGTGTGCATATACCTGTTTTCCACACTCCCACTAAGGACCAGCTCACCCCTTTTTTTCCCCAGTCAATTATTCATAAGTGCCATCCCAAGATTCTGCATATACTACAAACTCGAATATCTCATTCCATACAACTATGCTTCAAATACAGCTACCAGAAATGGTACTTTTCTGAAATATACCTAACTGCAATACCCATTTCAGCAAATCCACCATATTGTTAAAACATTTTCTTATCAGATTGCCAGAGATACATTATCATCACATAAATTTAGAATGCCATAGACAAAGACTTCAACTACTAATCCAAGATCAATCCAATTGATATAAAAAATAGTAAACAATGAAGCGACGAACAAACAAATAAAGGAAGGATATTTACCCAATGACCAGTAAGGCATTGCTGCCGGGCGGCCAATGAGCTCAGTATACCGCTCGATAACCTGCTCCGGCCGAGGCCCATCTAAGATGTACAAATCAACAATACCCCCAATTACCTTATAGGTAATCCGATCGCCAGTATAATCAATATCCATCCCATTACTATTCAAGAACAGCACCCCATGAGCACTCCCCGCCGCTGCCCGTGCCGTCGCACCCTTCCCCGCTGCCGGCGACCTGACATCCAAGTAAAACGGATGTGACCCATACAGGTTAAGGTTCAGATTGCTGCTGGCTGTGTCAGAGTTCCAGAGGGTGAGGGTCTGACCCTCTTCGAGCCGGAATGTGGGCTTGGTGTGCTCACCGAGGCCGTAGAGATTGGACCGGCCGGCAGGGAGGGAGGAGGAAAGCTGGAGGAACTGGTCCTTAAAGACGCAGACGCTGAAGGCGGCCTGAGGTGAAGGGGAGGCGTCGAAGAGGACGTCGCCGGAGGAGCGGCGGGTGACTGAGAAGCCGAAGGGTGTGGTGTTGTGGAGGGTGAAGATGAGGTCGGAGTTCGGGTGTGAGACGACGGTCTTGAACGGCGGCGGCGGCCGGTTGGGATTGACGGAGACGCCATGGGGGCGGGCAGCTCCGGAGGCTGGGCGGGGGAGGATTTCTTGTGGGATCTCCCATCGTGAGTTGTTGGCGTCCGTTATCCGGATCCTCAGACGATGGTCGTTCTCCAAACTGCACCAACCAAAGATCCAAAAAAATATATTGATGTACGTATCGACATCGTGAGGTGAATTTTATACCAGATCAGTTGAAAAAAAGTAAAAAAAGAATCAATATTAAAAAGAAACTAAAATTAAGGTGTATAATTTTTGGTGAAAATTATACATAAAAAAAAAAAAAAAAGCTATTTTGTAAGGGAATTTTTGATTTTTAGCCTTTGAAAAAAAAACTCTTATTCTAATTATTTTCCCACTTCATTCGCCAACCTAAAACATAAGTTCATCTCAATGATCATGAGATATTTGAGAAACTAAAGCTATAATTTGATCAATAAATAGTATCATTTTGATGTGTTAAAACTATAATTTAGACTATTTAGTAATGTTGTTACTTGTTTTAATGATGCGAATACTATAATTTAGCATCTATCTTAAAATTTTTTTAAAATATATTAATATTAAACTTATTTAAATTGTTTTAAAAAATAAAAAATTTTCATTATAATTTTATATGGGTTTAAAAAATTTAAACTCTCTCCCTCTCCTCTCCTCTCTTCTCTCGCCCTTTCCCATATTGTCATTTGTTGTGCCATATTTGGTATCAAAGATAGCAATGCTATATTTTGACGAGAAAATTTTAAAAAAGTCCCCATATTTTCATCATTTTATTAAATTAGACCATATACTTTAAAATTTTAAAAACAACCCTGAATTTTTATAGTTCGTATCAAAAACATTTCCGCCGTTAAAAATCATCTAATCTATGTAAGAAAAAAAAATCTCGTATATCAGTCGGGGTCCGGGTTTCACGGGTCGGCATCAGGGTCCGAATCCGAGTCGAGGTCCGTGGTGTTAGATAATTTTTAACAGCGGAAATGTTTTTGATACCAACTATGAAAGTTCAGGGTTGTTTTTAAAAATTTTAAAATATAAAATCTAATTTAATAAAATGGTAAAAATATGAGGACTTTTTTAAAATTTTCTCTATTTTGACACACAAAATGACTTCATTGGAGGACATGTTTTTTGCATTTTTTATAAAATTATAGCAATACCAATGGATGTAGCACTCTCATTGGAGTTGCTCTAAGTTATCATGGTGGCTGATGCTATAAGGTTTCTACCATGTATCCCTTTAACTATTCTGTATTTTTTCTATCTCAAGTTTTGCATTCTTCAACGATTGGTTCACCGAGAAGGTGAGATTGTATAGAAGGGCAGAGGAAGATTC
Source organism: Dionaea muscipula (assembly GCA_028571145.1). Classification (NCBI taxonomy): domain Eukaryota; kingdom Viridiplantae; phylum Streptophyta; class Magnoliopsida; order Caryophyllales; family Droseraceae; genus Dionaea; species Dionaea muscipula. The sequence continues at coordinate 12,953 of JAOWBR010064502.1, forward strand.
AGGATTTTTATAATGGGGATCGATTAAGAAAAAGTATAATTTTTTTCAAAAAAAAGGACGGCACCTTCAACTATTTCATCTAAAAAAAACTCGTCGCCAATGTGAAAAAGAAAAAAAAGGAAGAAAACACACACCACAATCATAGACGATAGTTTGATCATAAAACCGTCGCCCATATTCACATAGGCGACGGTTTATAATCAAACCGTAGCCTATGACCGTGATGCGTGATTTCTTTGTTTCTTTTTTTTCACACACGGGACCATTTTATGATCAAACGGTTGCCTTGACCGAAAAAGAAAGGAAGAAAACACGCAATAGACAATAATTTGATCATAAAACCATCGCCTATAATAATTGAAGAAAAGGGGACAACATGTGGAAAAGGGGCTAACAATTTTTTATTTATTATTATTAATAACAAATTTTTATTTTTTTTAGAACGGGCCCAAATCAATATGTAAATCCGCCACTGTAGAAGAGTCTGGCCCTGTTGGGGTTGTTCGGAATAAAACTCCATCCACATAAATAATATGAACAGGTAAAGAGATAAGAACTACTTTAGGCACACCCTCTGACAGGAGTGTGCCTTGATTTTTCCTTTTTTTTGGTTTTTCATCAAATGGTAGTGTACTATTGTTTTATCACAATAAAAACGATAATATACTATTGTATCACCAAAAAATTATAAAAAAATCGAGGCACACCCTTAGAGTGTGTCTAAAGTAATCAGCAAAGAGATTAACCGGAGAGTGTGACCTGACAGTGAGGTTGAGGAGCTGAATATCATATCCATAACTTGATGATTCCCTTATAAGACGAAGCAGAGCAGTCAATCCACCAGACGAGCCAACCTGCTCCACCAGTTGAACGACGTATCCGTGCCCAGATGGGCACCCCGCCTCTCCGTCGCTCGCTGTCGATTTGGTCACCAACACCAAGATCATACAACACCACAACACTAGAGATAGAACAAGATTATTAGCACAAGGAAAACAAACTGCTTTCCATCTGGAAATGGAGCTGCAGCACACTTTTGCCATCCTATTCACAACTATTAATTAGCTGGGACTGGGAGAGATTGTTCTATTTGCTTCTTAATGAGAAATAACACCCCAAAAAGCAAGGATACCGTGAAGTGGGCAACAAAAGCCCAGAAACGTACGTAAGATACAAAAGCACAATCTACGTACGGCGCATTCCATCCGGCCTTGATCACTCAGTGAAAACCACGAGAAATTCTTGCAGTTGCGTATGCGTTTGATTAATTATGTTGCGACATTCAAAAAGGAAAACAAAAGGCTGCAGGCGAAGGGAGGTATGGTTTGGCTTGCTGGCTGGACGCCAAAAGGATATGTACTACTTAGGGCATCTCGAGCACTAAATTTTCTTTTAGAATTTTTTTGAGTGTGTGAATAGCGAGACGATTATTTAATGATTTTTGATGTTTTTGAAGTGATGTAAATATAAATGAATGAATACTGAGAGGGATTATGTAATAATTTTTGGAGTAAATGAATAGTAATTCTAAATTTAGAATTTTTTAAAAATGTATAATAATATAAGGAATAAATAATGAAAGTGGTGTGTAATAAATTTTTAAATATGAATAAAATTTAGAGAATTAATAATATAAATAGTGAAAAAGAGAAATACTATAAATATACAGACGCCGGTGAAGATGTCCTTATTAATTTTACTTACTAGAGCGGCAGCTATCGTTTGTCATGTGATCACATCCGGTTTTTGGAAATCGTGACAGGCAAGTGGAGGGGCAATTTTTTCCTAATGGATTTTAGGGGAGAAGTACGGATAAAAGATATTCCTCTGCTTCTTTTTTTTTTTTCGTTCTCTTATTTCACTGTCTATGACATGCACGTTACTTTGTGCACCTCCTTTACTAGCGTGTGCACGATCTCCCTTTTTTTATCATTTTAATCCTGAAAAAAAAAACACACGATAGTATATTAACCTAGGATTCATTTTGGACAAAAAAAAAAAAAATTCTGATTCCTCTACTTCAACAGAGACACCGACGACAAGCACAACCACCAGACAAACGAAGAAGATCGATGAGCAGGACCACCGAGCCGGCGACGAACACGACCACCAGATCGGTGACGAACTAGGGATGACAATTTTGATCCGACCCAACCCGATCCGATTAATATTTGGTTCGGGTATGGATATAAAATGATCCAACCCGATCCGACCCGCGATCCGATTAAGTAGAATATTAGAGTTTCGATCCGCCCTAAATTCAAATAATTATGTGTGT
>JAOWBR010064613.1:0-15224 GCA_028571145.1 Dionaea muscipula
GACGCAATCCCATAAGATGTTGAGATCAGCGGGGGGCTACCCTCACGAGATGCTGAGATTGGCGAGGGGTCACCCTCACGAGATGCTGCGATCGGCGGGAAGCCACCCTCACAAGATGTTGAGATCGGCGGGAGGCCACCCTTAGGAGATGCTGAGATCTACGGGGTGCCACCCTCAGGAGGTGTGCTAGGCATGTGGCCTAGCATCGGTGAGATAGGCGTGGAGCAAAGCCAAAGGCTGAGCAGAGCGATAAGGTAGAGAAGGCTTGGCCAAGGAAGAACCTCTCCCCAAAATGAAGGGATGACACCCTATTTATAGCGGAGGAAGTTGAAGAATTACGGTTTTGCCACCGGATCTTCGTAAAGTCCGCTTAAACTTATTCGAGCTCCGATTGATGAACGGTCAGTACCTGGGTGCTCGTTGTGAGGTCAAAAATATTGGTACGGGTTCTGTCGGATTTGATCGAGGTTGACCGGGGTCGATCTGGGTTTGATCGAGGTTTGACCGTAGCTTAGAAATGATTGGACGATCCAATCTCAGACCCACCCTTTGTCCACGTGCCTCTTATATTAGTCGTCCACGTGGGTCTTACATGGCGTGTTTTTTTCTGCGTATATCAATTATCATAAAAAATTAAAAAAAAAATAAATCACTCACGCAGCCACGCTCACACTTATTGCTCTCTCCTTCTATCTACCTTTTCTTTTCTCCTTTTCCCTTCTTCATTGCCACGTAGCACAAAAATTCAAATATCATTCTTCCTTATAATATAGATACATATATAAATACTTTAAACTTCTTAATTTAAAACATCATGTGGCTAGCTAGGTCTTATTATTATATATATCAATGAAGCAAGGAAAGGAAATCAAATTATAAAAGTGATTTGAATCCTATCTGACAGTAAAGGGTTCAGTTTAATTTGGTTTGACAGGGAGCATCACATGGCTAGAATGATACAAGAAGATCTTTGTTTTGCTTTTGCTGCTTTTTTTTGTTTTTTGTTTTTTGTTTTCACTTTACAAGATGCATGATCGATTCAGCTGTCTTCATGTATCTTTATCTTGTTTATATGACTTTTTCTTGTATTCATGGGCCAGCAATATGGGAATCTGTTTATCACCAAAGAAGAAAATAGTCAGTCAAGACAGTCAGTGAAAAGAGATTCATCATTTCAAGGTCATTTTTGGCAAAATTTTGCCTCAGTAACTACTAACTAGTAACTTGTGCTCATATATATCTATCACAAACTCATGTGGAATATTAGACAAAGCTTGCTCACATATATATAGACGCAACTTTACATTTATGATCTCTTGAGAGATATTCAGAGGGAATCCATACCCGTAATTTTAGACCCACTTTTTAATCCAAAAACTAGTCAATGAGGGAGCTTAGATCCGTGATTAACTAGTCAATGAGTTAAGGGTCCTCCTTACGGATCACATGTCCCAGCAAAAATAGAGACATTTAGAGGGGGGTGCTAAGTCCACAAATAATAATCATATAAGCGATATTGAACTTACATTTTAACCGAAAAGTTAGTCAATGGGTTAAGACCCCTTCTCACTTATATGTTATCACTCTTTTTTTTCTTCTCTTCGATGTGCGTTTCTCATTAATTCACCACATGTTCACGAGATGATCTGTTTGGATTGAAGAAGGAAAATAAAAGGAGATGCAATATTTCACTAAAAAGAATAATATTTATGCACTAGGCAAGAATATTTATGCATTTGAAGGCCTGAACCTTTGCCTGCAAGAATGGCAAGTGATCTCCGAGCAAGAAAAGGAAGAAGAAGAAGGAGAAGAAGAATTATACGAAGAAGAATGAATCTTCCCAGTGGAATTCTCCCTCAACTTATCAGCCTTGGCCGCATCCTCTTTAGCCCTTTCACATATCATCCTGGCTCGGGCAAACTCCGACTGGGCGAGCTCCATCTCCCTCCTCGTCAGCTCCCTCACGTGCTCAGCGTATGCCTTCTCCAACGCCGCCAGCCTTATCTGCTCCGCCGCCTGCCATTTCAGTGCCTGAATGCAGCCTGGCCGGTCTTCCGGCCTCATCAACGGTCGGCCGATGTTGGGCTGGAGACTCATGGAGAGTTGCAAATCCAATGGTGATGATGAGCGGCCCAGCTGAATCTGATGATCAAAGTATGCTGGTGGAGCCTTGGAGGGTTTCAGGGGAGTACTGCAGCTGGGTTTGCTGCAGGCAGCTGGGAACCAAGTGGAGGAGGAGGTGGTGGTGGTGGGAGGAGGAGGAGGAGGAGGAGGGAGTAGCTGAAGCTCCTGCTTTTGGTGGTGATCTTTTTCCATACGGTGGGATTTTGTTTTCAAAGGACGAAAATTAGGTTAATTAGGGTGATCAAATGAGCTAGCCAGCTAGCTAGCTATATAGTTGGGTGGCAGAGACATGGGGCTCCCCCTCTCCCTCTCTATATATAAACTTGGGGTTCGATTTGGACCTTTGGAAATTAATATTACCAAAGAGAATCCATGGTGATGGTACACCCTCTAATATTTATTTATTTTTATCTGCAAAGATGCTAGAAATCTTTATTATAATAAAAGATTACAATAAAAGGAGTAAATGCATAAAAGGTATCATACAAAATTAAAAACATTCCAATTAGGTTGACATCTTTTTAATCCGACTATCATATGTCAAGCACATACATAAAGAAAGAGAAAAAAACGCTCGAGACCAACAAAAAGTCGACAAAGAGGATACAAAGCAAGCTAGTCTCACTCAATCTGTGCAACATAAGTGTCCACAATCCTAAGGGGAGTGGGAGTGGGAGTGGGAGTGAGAGTTAGGTCTAATGACAATGGGTTTTGAGTGGTTTTCATGAGGAATGTCTCAAGTGTCCCACCTTTTGATCTACACGTTGATTTGAGGGGTTCTTCTCCGTCGCGGTATAGACTCATCTCCAACTCCACTTCCTCGTTAGTTAGGGGTTTTTTTCCACCATGCCCGACAAAGCAAAAGGAGTCTAAGGTCGTTGTTAGAGCGGCGACACAGGCCCTAACATCATTGGTCTCTGATTCACTTGACCACCTTGCCAGAGTGGAGGCGTTGGAATGCGTCAGCCAAGGCAAGATGCTTGGACTAGATTTCTTCGGGAGGGAGGAGGAGATCATCACGAAGATCATGGATTTGGAAGCCCGGGAAGCTCTCGATATTCGACTGTCGAGATAACCTTCCACTCTGTTTTTGACCCACAGGACAATGATGGTTTGATGGGTTCTTTCTTTAAGGGTTTTTGGCAGATGCTGGGTCTGGGGGAACGAGTCTTTTTTTTTTCGAGTGATGGGATTTTTTTGGGGGGACGACTTTCGGATGATGGGATCTTTTGGGTTGACATCCTTACGGCTTGTTTTTATGGCTGTAGGCCTTTCTCAAGGTGGGTCGGATTCATTTCGTTTCAGATCGGGTCCTACCACTTGAGATGCCGAGCGATTTTTTCTTCCGATCAGTGTATTGATGTAATTTATCGATTGTATCAATATATTTTCTTTACTGATCAAGAAAAAAACATGCACAATCCTAAATAAAAAATTGTTGACTTGATTTTATGTGATGATTTATAAACAATGTTTTCATTGGTATATTTGTGTGAATAAACAACTTGATTGAATGTAATGATTGGTTAATGTTGAATAAAAGTGAATGATTATATGTCATGTGTACGTAGTGGTTGAGTATCACGAAACAGAGTATGGAACAGGTACTGCTACAATGATGTTTCAACCATATGGAATAGGGTAGGGAACACGACATATTGTTTGGCTGAATGATTATCATGGATTACCGAGATTCGATTAAATGAGTATCATTGGTTTTCTCGATTAAGTTCTAATCTAATTTAGTGGATTATATATTGTCACTGGTAAATTAACTTAATCTAAGTTAATTTATTTTAAAACATGATTTCCACTTAAAGAAGATTCTTACTTAATAAAAAAATATTTTTCTAGAGATCTTATCTTGTGCTAACAAACTCGATTTTATCTCTTGGATTTTAAATGGTTTTATCCGATTAAACTGGAGACTGATTTGCTCTTTTCAAACAACCTGTAAGTTGTTGAAGAACGTGGGAAACTTTGTGCTAAAGACGTGGAGCACTTGCGTCAGATTTACAGCCCATGACTATGTCCATGAGGATCAGTTGGCGGGTAATCATCTTCATTCTCACCAAGTATAAAAAGCATCAAATGGAGGGAATCCAACTTACGCCTCCAAACAAGAAGAATCCTAGAGTGAGCTTCATCATTCCATCTAGTCTGTGTAAGGATTCATTTGAGTGCATTGAGAGAACCAAAGAGAGACCACAAGTTACTGGAGATCATCGAAGAAGATGATTGCTGCTGGAACCTTGAAGTTACAGACCTGAGTTCCTATACATGTTTCAACTACTGACTGTTTGGTAAAATCGACCTTATTGACTTATTATAGAAGCATTGAATAAGGTACTTGTCTATCGAAATTTGTCTTTGTAATTAGCTTCATTCTAGAGGTAGAGTGAAAGGGGAATAATAGGCGGAGTAGCCTACTGAGATAAGGCTTGGGTTGAGCGGGTTACAACCTTGTGAAGTGTAATCAAAGTGAGGTTAGGAGTTAGGACCTTGTGTAAGTGTAATCCAACATTGCTCGTTGATAGTGCACTGAGTTAAATCCTACTGAGGTGTAGGTCGTGGTTTTTTCTTCTCCTTGAGCAAGAGGGGTTTCCACGTAAAAATCTTGTGTGTTGAATTTTATTCCGTATTTTCATTTTAACACAAGAATCTGTCCAGAGTAGAACTTGTCAGAGAACAACCAGCTGATTGCATGCTTATTAACTGTTTAACTTATAGTAGGGAACAAGTAAGGGAACAGTGACCTTTCTACTTTTAAGTTAAATTGTCATTTGTTTTAAATTTTTTAAAAGGCTCAATTCACCCCCCCTCTTGAGCTTATTGCTACACTCATCTTAGCTAACAGCACCCTTTGTGATGTTTTATCAATAGCAAGTGGTTCAGGATCATCGAAGGTAGAGTTTCCAGGGGTTTTTGGATGTGAGGATTATGGTGATTGCGGAGGAGTAGCCATGGGTATTGATGGGGAAGGTGTCGATGTTGAAGATGAGGGTCGATTAAGGTTGTGTGAAGGTTTATTCATGGGTTTTGGCTCTCTGGTTTTGTTTGTTGTGGATATTGGAGGGAATAGAATTGTGGGATATTGTTTAGGTTTATAGGTAACGAACAGGTGAGGCAAAACTACCATAAACAACCAGTTTGCTAAAACTACTATTATACCCCAGAAAAATACTCCTTGGATACTCCACGTAGACAAGAGGAGCTGTTGACACGTGGACGCTCAGGTGACTTGGGTACGCGCATCCGGAGAAGTCCAAGGCCGGTCATCAAGACTGGCCATGCGCCTAAGGTCGGTCATCAAGACTGGCCACCTAGTCAAGACCGGTCACATGCTTAAGGCCGGTCATTAAGACCGACCACCTACTCAAGGCCGATCATCAAGATCGACCACATGCCTAGGGCTGGTCATGGAGATCGACCACCTTCCAAGGTTGGCCATAGAGGCTGGCCAACACCTCAAGGGCTGGTCATGGAGATCGACCACCTTCCAAGGCCGGCCATGGAGGTCGGCCACCACCTCAAGTGCCGGTCATAGAGACCGACCACCTCCTAAGGCTGGTCATGGAGGCCGGCCCCTACCTCAAGGGCTGGTCATGGAGACTGGCCACCTCCCGAGGCCATCTCCGGACCAGCTAGGCTCCTCCTGGGTTGATTGTAAATCGGTCATCTTTATCGCGACCATTTTCTACTGGTCATGGACATCCACAGATCAATTAAACTCTTGAGGGTAAGCACACCTTTTGAGGGCGTGCACTTCTCAAAGACCTATATGGGGGTGAATTCCTTGAAGGAAGTGGTGACCGCACGGAGATGGACCGGACACGGATCCGACACAAATCTACGAGAATGGGCCAAGGCCCAAAGGATATTTCGGGGGCATTCCGGAATATTCCTTAACAATAGATGAGGATAATATCGTCATTTCACAAATACCCTCTTCCTCCTCTATAAATAGAGATCCTAAATCCATTATTCAGGTACGTTCAACTCGGTTGAAAACTCTATAACTCAAGTATATATCTGACTTGAGCATCGGGGGGGTATTTTCGAAGTACTAACTTCGGGCCCCTCTAACGTGGAGTTCATTGCATGTGCAGGTGCTACCCCAACGGTGAAGTGCTACCCCAGCAAAGAAGTATCCGGATCACGAAGGTGTCTGGATCGTGAAGGTATTGTTATACCTCGTATCGGCTTAACCGGACTTTGAAAATGGCTAAGGAATTAAGTGTGATTTAATTTGGTAAATTTTATAATTTTTGGGATTTAATTTGGATTTACTTGAAAAGTGACGCGTTTTAGGGGTAAAATAGTCATTTTGTGAATGGGGCTTCGGATTTTGATAATTTTTGTACCGTTGTGATCGTCATGAAAAATGATGAATTTGGACTACCATTACGGAATATTTGGGATGATTTAGAGACACGATTTTAAGGTTGGTACGACTTTGGGTTATTAAGGTTAGGTTAGCTTTTAACCATGGTTAGTTAATCTTGGTTCTAGCTATTCCTATGTTCCTCACGTGGGTGCTAGAAAACATCAGCCTTGTAGCTGACTTTGTTGACTTGGAATGATGATGTTGAATTGCTGACTAAGCTCACATGAACCATGATCATGACACCTCCTCCTAGACACTAGCCTACTTCTTCTTATTTTTCCTTAGTTTAGGGGTTTTGGTTCCTGATCTGGTTGATTCTCAAGGGGAAAAGAAAATATGACAGTAAAGGGAGGAGGAAGAGAATCGGGAAGAGACAAGAGAAAGAAGGGAAAAGAGAAGGAGAAAAGAAAAGTAAGGAAATCACACTAGTTCTTCTTAGTTTTGTTCTTGAATCCTTGAGTGAGCTTGAAGAGCAAGAAGGGTGAGCTAAGAGACTGCATCTTACTGATCATTGTGAGCTCCTACTCTTTATTTTGGTTTAATCAAGTGTTGTTCATGTTGGAAATCAAGAGTTAATGATGAAAGTGTGGGTTTTAAGCCTATATGTGATTTTTCACCATGTAAAATGATGAACTGAAAGTGAGATCATCTTGTGATTGACTTGAACATGTTATATGCATCCTAGATGATGTGTATGAGCTGGTGAAAGATCAGTAGCATGACTAAAATTAGTTTTGGGGTCATAAGAATAATGAATCTAGGGTTTCATTCTAAAAGTGCTTTTTAATGATGCGAAATCATGAATTTGATGTTGATTCTTGTTTGAGAGGCTTTAGACATGTTAAATGCATGATTTATGATGTGTTTAAGGTCTTGGGATCGAGTTTGAGGTAAAAATTCATTGAAAACGAAGAGAAGGAAGAAACTGTTTTTGTGCAGATTTTGTAGAGGAGGATATCCGACCCGGGGAGGCGGATATCCGGCCCAGGGAAAAGGGAGGGCAGATATCCGGTTGATGGAAGAGGATATCCAGTCCTGTGATAGATTTCACAATTTTTTTTCTAAAGTTCCGAGCTTTTGGGATATAATTCTAGAGATTTGGGAGATGACTTAAACATATGATTTAAGATATTTAAGAGTTGTTTGGAGAGTTTTATAGGGGTTTACCGTATAGAGGTCTTTAATTCCTTAAGATTAGTGTGGGTTTTTACTTTTCTATGTTTGGTGTTGTTTTGTGTGATCCACTAGGAACTTTTGTCGACCTTGACACCAAACCAGAAGACGATTGGTCCGATCCGAGTTATCACCAACAGTTGAAAGTTTCACATTCAAGGAAAGGTGATGATAGTTCGAGACCTTCCATGGTTCCGGTATCATTTTTTTCACACCCTCTGCTTTATCTACAGTTTGCATACACTGTAGTTGTTTCAAATATTTGTTGATATCTCTTATTGATGATGTATGACCTAGGGGTCTTCGTGGTGTTTTCATAGTTTTCAGTTGGTTTTCCTATGTTTGGAAAGTACGCTTTATTGTGGTCCTGTCAATCACAGACACGAGGAGGTTCGGTCGTACCGTTTGGGTAGATCGTTCCGGATAACACCGGGATGTACGCTAATGGCTATGAAAGACGTACTTTCTCGTGCTATTTTGCGATGGAGATTGTTTTAAAGTGTTTATGAAGTATATTTTATTATTATGGGGTTTTGAAATATATTTCATTGATAAACATGGGTTTAATTATTGTGAAGTTGAGTTAGATTCTATTCTCTTTGTAGAGATATGATTCTTGCGTAGTTTTCAAAAGAATTGAAAAGAACAGTTTTAGTTTGTTTCCAAATGATTGATATTTGATAAAGCTCATTGATTATGCTTGAAGGGATGTTATCCCACATAACATTGATGACCCTGAGAGTAACTTCGGCCACGTAGGATTAGTCTCTTATGGGAGGGACGACTCCTTGTGTCACAACATCTATGGGTGCTCTTGCCAACAACAAGAGAACATGGATGGTTACTGCTTGATAATACATTGATCTTGGTTGTCATACCAGGTTGTGGTTCAAGTTAGTAGGGATATCCCTAGAGGTGAATATGGCTTGTTTTGTTTTATAGTATCTGTTCACAAGACAGATGTTATAACCGAAAGATAGTTTTGATGATTTGAAAGACAGTTTTATAGATTTATCTTATAGTATCTATTCACAAGACAGATACTATAACCGAAAGTTATAGATATAAAGATTGTTTTATAGTATCTATTCACAAGACGGATGCTATAACCGAAAGACAGTTTTAAGGTTTTGTTTTATGACGTCTGTCCAATCGGGCCGACGCTATACCAAAAGATACAGTTTTAAAGATATGATCTTACGAGTTTGAGACTTTTTAAAGATTGTTTACAAATTTCGGGTTCTTGGTGTCGTGCCTCGTTTATTCTTTCTGACATGAGTTATGTGGTGTGATAGTGGATAGTTTTCAGTTTCTCGTTGTTTGAGTTACCATTCTGAGATATTATCTTTGACTCCACTATTCAGATTCTTGTTTTCTTAGGAGCTTGATAATCTACTATTCGATATGTATGCTTTTGCTTCTATCGTGGCTATCCTCACTCAGCCTAGTTAGTAGGCTGACAGTTACTGTTTTCCTCTTTCTCAGATAGTCAAGATCAGAAGTAGAGGATGTGATGGAAGTGACGACCTCGTGCCTCCTAGGTTGATCAGATCAGTGGTTGTTCATGTTAGGGATGTGATGTGTTAAGTTTTACTTTCCGCTGTTTAGATCCGATTGTGTGGTAAGATTTGATATTGAGATACGGTTCCACCCTGAAGGATGTTGTAAACAATGTTGGCCACCATGTGGTCTTGAGTTTTTCTGAGATTTTAGAAGTTAGTTTTGGGCCTTTAGGCTTCAATGACCCTTACGGGTTATCGCCGGTTTCACCCCGGGTTAAAGTGTTACACATACAGAAGTAGCAATAAAGATATGTTAACCCATATACTTGATGTTTGTCATTCTTGTGAGTGGCAATCAACCCAAAGGAAGGTTGTTATTTGACCGAATGTCAAACATTGCTTTGTGTGTTTATTACTTATTTGATCAATGACCGGCCCAAAGGAAGGTTATAGGTTGGCCGAGTAATAAGCATATCTGCGGGAATAAATATGTAGTGATTCTAAAGGTTCCAAATGAATAGTGTGTCGGTCCTAAGAAAGGCTCACTGTTTTACAGGATTTATCATTAACATTTGATTTCTGCATTGGGAGTACCGTTTACAAGTTAGTGTATCTACCCAAAGGTGGGACATTAATGTTGTTCTAGGTATTTTGTGATGGGTTCCGCTACATGAATTTTATCTACATGTCTTATTTATTTCCTAGACATGACTGTTGTTTGCGTGAGTGTTTATTAAGTTCTTTTTTTGTTATCTTTGTTCATTTGCATCTGGTGTCACTGCTTAGCTAAACTCCATTCCCATGCTGAGCGGGACGAATTTTTAAGTCTGGAAAGAAACCGTAGAAATTATTCTCGGTTGTATGGATTTGGATCTAACACTACGTGAGGACCGCCCAGATCTAAATTCGGACAACCTCAATGAGGTTAAATTGGAAAAATGGGATCGATCTGATCGTACGTGCTTGATGATGATGTAGCGCTCCATTCCGGAAGCAATTTGGGGCACTTTGACTGAGAGCAAGACTACTAAGGAGTTCCTAACTGCCATTGAGCAGTACTTTGCCAAAAATGAAAAGTTAGTGACGAGTTCCCTTTTAGGAAAGCTCGTTTTCATGAGGTACAATGGCAAAGGGAACATAAGGGAGTATATTATGGCAATGTCTAATCTAGCATCAAAACTAAGGGCATTAAAGTTTGAACTGTTATATGACATGCTTGTGCACTTAAGGACAAATGGTCCTTGAATGAGTTGATGTCTCACTACGTGCAAGAAGAGGAAAGGCTGCAAAGGAATAAGACAGAAAGTGCTCATTTGGCTTCTACCTCTCAGTCTAAGAAAATGAAAAGAGCTATGGTACCTACAAAACCTACTTCTCAGCAGAAGAAAATCAAGTAACAGGATGAGGTTATGACCTGTTTCTTCTACAAAAAGGGTAGACACATGAAGAAAGAGTGTCCTTAGTACACCGCCTGATGACAGAAGAAGTGTACGCTTCTTAATTTGGTTTGTTGTGAAGTTAATTTAGCTATCTCTCGTCACTGTTAGATTTCGGTGCTACTACTCACATAAGTATGTCTTTGCAGGGTTGCCTATGGAGCCGGCCGCCAAGTGATGCTGTAAGATTCATCTATGTGGGCGACGAAAACAATGCCACAGTGGGAGCTATAGGAACTTTTAGATTACAAATAGAGACTGATTTTCTTTTGAAATTACTTGAGACTTTGTTGTACCGTCTTTTAGTCAAAATTTTGTTTCTATTTTAAGTTTGGACAAATTTGGTTTTACTTGTTCATTCGGGAATACTGAAGTTAGTCTCTTTCACAATTCCAAATTTATTGGTTTCGGTCCCCTGGTTGATGATCTTTATAAGTAGAATGCAAGTTCCTATAGTGAAGCACTGCATACAGGTTTCACTGGTACAAAGCGAAAATTAAATGAGAATTCTGCCATCTTATGGCATAAGCGTTTAGGTCATATCTCTAAATAGAGAATTCAGCGACATATAATGGATGGAATTCTTAATCCCTTAAATTTGACAAACATTCAAGTCTGTATTGAGTGCATCAAAGGGAAACAAACAAACCATAGTAGATTGGATTCCACGAGAGCTAAGGATATATTAGAACTGACACATATGGACTGATGTAGGCGAAATATCCCCTAAGGATACGTGGTCAAAGGGTTCGAGCTTGGACGGTCCAGCCTTACCCGATTAGACCCGAGCTCATGGTCAAGCCTGATCACCCCGGCCGAACCCATCCTGATGATTCCCCATGTGGCCAAGAGCGCGTGGCCACTAACCGTTCGTCAATCGGAGCCTCGGATTGCTCAAACGGGCTTTCCGAAGTTCCTTGGTCACTCTACCTGGTCGACCCTACCCGGTCGACTCTACCCGGTCGACCCTGCCCGATCAGTTTACCCGGTCGACCCTGCCCGATCAGTCTGTCCGGTCGACCCTGCTCGATTAGTCTGCCCGGTCGACCCTGTCCGATCAGTCTATCAGGACAATCCTGCCTGGTTAGTCTACCCGGTCGATATTGCCCGATCAGTCTATCCGGTGGACCCTCCCGGTCAGTCTACCCGGTCGACCCAACCCGGTCAACTCCGACCGAACCCATCCCGAGAGATTCCCCACCTCGTCACGAGTATCCAGTCGCTGACTGTTAGTCAATCGAAGCTCAAACGGGCACAAATAGGCCTTTCGAAGATCCAGTGACAAAATCGTAAATACCCAACTTTCCCCTCTATAAATAGGGGGTCACCCATCTCATTTCCCTTCTTCTCTTCTTCCCTCCAAGTGTGCCTAGTAGAAGTGCTCTCCATTCTCCAATCCATTGGAGGGTAGAATCCTTCCCAATTGTTCATATATTGAGAGGGCAGACTAGGCAACCCTGCTAGGCAACTCTGCTAGACAACTATGTTAGGCAATTCTACCCTCCAATTCTACCCTCCAACTCTACCCTCCAGTGACCCTACCAGGTCAACCTACCTGGACGACCCTACCTCTCTCTCTCTCTCTCTCTCTCTCTCTCTATCTCTTCTGTTTTTCCCGGTTCTCCTCACACATAGGGGCTACCGGTCATTTTAGACAAGTGATGACTTAGGCATCAGAGCGGTCTTTCCGGGGTCACATCTCGGGGTACCCTCTGACCTGTTTGCTCCTCTCTCTCAGGTTTTTCTTCGGAGCAGATCGGAATCACCTCCGGATTACCTTTCACTCCTCCCCTGACCCAACCGGATCCTCTCCGCAGGTTGGATCCGGCTCCATCCCGATCGGACCAGGACTTTGGTGTTTGTCCTTAGAAGGTTCTGGGTGCGGACCGCTCCCACGATTTTCCAAGTGCAACATTTGGCATCGTCTGTAGGAACGACATAAGAAGTCACAACCATGGTGATTCCAGCAACTCCTGCTAAGAATGACCCCCCTCATTCATCCGGTGACGATTCCCCTTCTCCTCCTCCTCTCACCAACCCAACTGATGGGGTTGGAGGCTCATCCCAACAGAATGACCCTGTCACTCGGAGAGAGTTCAACTAGATGATGAATCTTATGCTGGACATTCAGAGGAGATTGACTCCTACCACCAGAGTCTGCAGCTGCTGACAGGCCGACTCCCACCTTCCAGATAGACCCTCAGATGTAAGACCGACGACCTGTCACCTCCAGCATGGATAACCTAGCTCACTCCCTCACCGAGTGGATCCGCAGACCACTCTCGCGGCTGATGCTGTAACCCCCTAAACAGGGTGTTACTGGCGATAACTCGTGAGGTGACTTACGATTCATTGAAGCCGAAGGGAAAACATGCAAGATACTAAAACAGATTAATATCGAGGAAAAGGCAACCAACCATCATGCATGAAAAGCTAACATACATGAGATACTTAAAATCCGTCGAACAGTCCCACAACGGGGAAAACATAAATCTAACGTGTACATCATACACAAAACAATCAGAGTATCACAATGTCATGAACATGCAGCGGAGAACAACAATAATATAAATCCTAAGACGCCACGCCGCTCCCCGCCGCATCCATCTACAATCACTAATAAAAACCTATTAAAATAGACAGGGGTAAAATTCGTCAGATAGCGATAGCTGGTGAGAAGAAATACGACATAAGGTAAATGAATAAAACATGCAAGTCATGCGTACTCAAATCATGCATCATTCGGATCCAAAAGTTCTCTAAAACGATCCATGGACCATGGCAACAATGGATATATCAAAACAAAACGCCATATACCAAAGCTCACATCAACCCAGGGTACCCCAGCAACACCTACATAACATACATCCCGATATGGCATCACCGCGAACAGTAACATCATGATGTTCCACCCTAGCTCCCCCGTCGTGGATGGAATAACCTCAGGACGTTGTGACACCTGAAGGTGGCCTTAGCTTCCACACAGGGAAGAAATCCAAGGGCTTGAAATCCAAATCCATTTCCCATGTCCAAAACTCAGTAGGCATACAAGCCCCAATATAAATCAATGGAAATCAACATCTCGATGTAAATGGTTTTCCAACGAAACCATTCCATAAGTAAAGCATGGAAAAACAATGAGAAATACCGGCCGTTCATGTACCAATGTCCGCACATCAACACACCTGAGCAAAACACAATCAAACCTCTACAAGAAATCCAATCAACCAAGCATGAGTCGCCCGATGGGATCACCATAAGTTCCTAAATCAAAATCATGGACAAAAGTTACAAAATGCCATAATCGACCTAAACAAACAAGCAATTCCCCAAACAACCCTAATCATCTCACTCTACCTCTCAATGAATCCCAAACACGGGTCTAGGGTCGATCCCGGCCCTTCTCGGAACAATCCCAAAAGTCGGAGAATCCAAAACATCCTAAGGGGTCAAAATGAACAGCGACGGACGTCCTCGAGGACGTCCGCGAACGTCCCCGTCCTTTTCTGCAAAATGCAGATTTGTATGGTGGACGCCGCGGTGGACGTCCACCATACAAAAACTGCATTCTGCAGAAAAATGCAGAAGTCTGAAACTTAACCAAAATCAACCCAAATCGGCCCATACTCAACCAAAGCACTTCAAACAAGATACAAAACATGTATCAAGCCTAACCAAACCCTCAAGGAACATCAAACTCAAGCCACACACAAAAAACAACCTCATCAAAAACCATATCAACCAAAAACAACCTAAAATCCACTAAAACTCATGGATCTCATGCAACTCTTCCAAAGCTCAACATCAATATCAAACACAAGTGTCAAATGACCCACCCAACCAAAACAAAGTCCTCACTAACAACAAACATGATATCGGGGGAAATTTCCCTCGAGATACGTGGCCAAAGGGTCCGAGATTGGACCGTTCGACCTGACCCGACTGAACCTGAGCCCTTGGTCAACCGTGGTCAAACCATGGTCAAACCCGGTCAACCACGACCAAACCCGGCCTAACCCATCCTCGATGATTCCCTATCTCACCACGAGCGCGTAGGCGTAAACCATTTATTACTCCCCCTCTCTGGTGGGACCGGCACGTGACCCGTAGGGTGACCCACGTGCCACGGAAGCCTAGAGAATCAAACCCAACTACCAGGGAAAACTAAACATGCATCAAATCATCAGAGCAAAACTAATCATGCGGAAGAAGTGTCTAAACCCGTTAGGGGGAATCATCAAACTAGTCCAAACCCACACCGGAGAAACATGCCAAGACCCACAAGGGGAAAAACAGTGATCAAAAACCCTCATGGGAAACACAAGTCAAGAGTCTATGCTCTAAGTCAATCAACAGTCCAAAATGTACCAATGTTCCAAGTGTCTCTAAAATGCACTATGGACATATACCAAAAATGATGCATAAACCAAAATAAAGCCTAAGAGGTGTGCCCCGTCTCGCCGGTCATCCTCCTAGCTCTCAATCTGCTCACATGTGCCAGATGTTCAATCGGGGGATGTACACAGGTTAGTAACATACTAGTGGCATACTAAAACAGGAACAAATGGCTAAAACTGGCTAAGTGTGATTAATGATCCAAAT
>JAOWBR010064724.1:0-15221 GCA_028571145.1 Dionaea muscipula
GATTTGTAGATCCAATGGCCTAAAAAAGTCCACTCTACTATTCCAAAAGGGATGTCCGCATTAGAAGGGGAGTGTATTTATATATATATATTACATTATTACATTCCTGGATATAAGTTGTGAGAGACACATTTTACCACTTGTACTGCCATTTGAAAGAGAGGGAGAGGGAGAGTGGGAGAAAAAAGAGGGAGAGGAAAGAGAGAAAAAATAGGAAACAAATATTTTTTTAAACTAATTTAAGTGATGATTGTTCATATATTGTTAGTTACTAATATTATATTGAATGAAGATTTTGAACTTACACAACTCCTCTCATATATAAATATCACATCATCTATTTTTTTCTCTTTTTTTCTCCTTCAAATTACATATATTATCCATTACCCAAATATTCATTCCACTATTCACCCTTCCCACTACCAAATATATATTTTTAAACTTTTTTTTAAAAATTATTTAAAACTAATTCAAAAAGGTGGAATGCTTATCGTGACGAAGACACAAATTTCCGCTAGTATATATACATATATATTTATTATTACACTCCCTTTTTATTATGCACATTGTAAATGAATAGTAATGTGGATTTTTTTTAGCCGTTGAATTTGATAAATTAAAGTTCAAGATTTAATCTTAGATGAACAACAAATCACTTACTATTCACCCACTATTAATAGACTACCAATCAATCTCAAAATTTGAATTGCCAAATTCAATGCCCAAAAAAATCCATATTAATTTTATCCTTAATAGAAGTTTTGTCTATATTATTATCTGGGTTTTATGATTAATTGATGGTTATAAGATGGTAAAGTACTTGCAAATAAGGATCGATACTCCCCGACTCCTCGTCTCCATATTTAATTTTAGAGAAAATTATATATAAGTATACAATTTTTTTTTTTTTTTTAAAATAGGCATCCAAACTTTGAATTTTAAAAAATAGGTATCCAAACTTTGATTTTTTTTGCAAATAGGTATCTACCGTTAAAATTACTTCAGGAACGATTAAAAAATTTGCAAATAGATATCCAAACTAACACTTTATTTTTAAATGGCCATCCAAACTTTGATTTTTTTTGTAAATAGGTATCCAAATTTTATTTTTTTTAAAAAAATAGGTATCCAAACTTTATTTTTTTTTTAAAAATTTTTTAACGTGGATACATATTTGCAAAAAAATTAAATTTTGGATACCTATTTGTTGAAAATCAAAGTTTGGATACCTAATAAAAAAAAATTGTTAGTTTAGATACATATTTATAATTTTTCCTTAATTTTTCAATTTTTATTATAGATGTGTATATATATATGTTATTATATGTTATTTTATAGTCACTAACGGGGATGTAGCTCAGATGGTAGAGCGCTCGCTTAGCATGCGAGAGGTACGGGGATCGATACCCCGCATCTCCAATTTTAATTTTATAATTTTTAATATTTATATATAATTATCATTATCTTTCGATTCATGTCAGAGGTGCATGGATCGATACCCCGTTAAAACTAAAACATTTTGGGTTTTGGCTTCTTCGTCTGGTTTCCTTGACAGAGTATCAGCAGGACCTCCAATGGAGCTAGACCTCGACTCCTTCCTCCGCCGAGAAAGCGCCGCCGCCACCACTACCTCCTCCTCTTCCTCCGATGATGATGATGATCTCGACCTCTCCATCCCTCAGCGCACCGTCGACGACATCCTCAATGATTCCGACTCTTCCTCTTCCTCTTCCTCCCCTTCCCCTACTTCATCATTCCTCCCCAGTAGCCTCCGCCGCCCCGGACCTTCAATCCCCTATTCCGCCTCCAAACCCACCTCTCAAAAATCAGACCCTTCCCTGTCCCGCGACCGCGATCGCGACCACGACCACGACGCTTTCTCAGTGCGTAGCGCTTCGAATGCTGGACCTCCTGCAATCGAAACCTTGAATGAGAAACCTCCGCATTTGGATCACAACTCTGTGCAGTCTAAGTATAATTTGCTTCAGAGGTTCAAATCGGATGAGTTCCATGCTTTCTCCGACAGAAGGCCGCCTCAGAGGTCGTCTATGTTTGGCAGTATTAGGTCCACTGCCAAGCCTGGGGCGGCACTGGCTGCTGCTGTGGCTGCATCGAGGTCGATCCCGACGCCGTATGCTGCTGCCATTAAGTTGAGAAGAGCGAGTAGTGTCAACCTGGACGGCAAGGTGTCTGATGCTGATGAGTCTTTGACGTTAGGGTTTGGCGAATCTTATGATGTTTCTGATGTTGCTAGTGTGAAGAGTGCTCAGGTTGATTTGAAATCACAGGGGGCAGATGATAGGATGGCTGAACTTCAATCCGCTTTTCCTGTGGACAAGGTGGGTTCCGATTTGAGCAGTAGATTGAGCGAAAATAGAAGCCAAAAGAGTGAAAATGGTGCAGTTGAATCTTTTGGGGAGATTTATGAGAAGGGTTTGGATGGATTGGGGATTGATGAATCTAGAAATACGATAGCTAATGAAGTTTCTCCACTAGCAGACTCAAATGATGGTACTGTGACCACTGCTCAAGGCAATATCGATAATCTGAGAAGCGATGATAAGAAGCATAAGTTAGGTGCTTCGGCAAACTATGCTGATTGGGATATATTGGAGTTTATAGATTCTAAAGAACCCGATATTGGTGATTCTGGTGATGAGCCTGGGAATTCATCAGAATTTAATCACGACCAAAGGTCAGGGGAAGATTCAAAGGCTGATACATCTGGTTCCCAGGATGCGGAGAAGATTGGGCTCAGCGGTAATCATGAAGGATTGGATGTTGGTGGCAATAATTTGAGTTATGTAAGTGATGATGTTAATGAGCTGGTTGAGGATAGACTGGCACAATTGGAGAATGAGAGGGCAATTAAAAGGATGGAGAAGAAGTTGCTTCCTCCTAAGAAGCCATTGGAATTAGCCGAAGAACTTGAGAAGAGGCAAGCTTCTACGGGCTTGCACTGGGAGGAAGGTGCTATGGCTCAACCAATGAGGCTTGAAGGTGTTCGGAGGGGCTCAACTGCTCTAGGTTACTTTGACATTGACACTGACAATACTGTCACTCGGATGATCTCATCTCAGGCGTTTAGGCGTGACCATGGTTCTGCACAGTCCCTTGCCGTGCACCAGAATTACATTGCTCTTGGAATGTCAAAAGGTGTCGTGCTTGTGGTTCCCAGCAAATACTCTGTATATCATCCGGACGACATGGAAGGAAAGGTTCATCATTGTTCCCTTCATGTTGTAGTTGCTTGTGCCTAGAAAGTTGTGATTGAAAGAAATCTCTTGTTAGTTCTTGTGGAACAGGAAGTAGCTGCACACATGGTTAAAATCTGCTTGCTTTTGGTATTTTGGATGCCTAATTTGTGGGGTATCTTAAAATGATGTTCACAATTGATAACCTATTGACATACAATGGTTTTAGCCTAGTGTTCTGAGCTATGCTGTATGTGTTTCAGGTGTCCATGCTTGGTCTGCATGGTGATCGGTCTCAAGCTCCAGTGACTTCTCTATGCTTCACCACGCAAGGTGACTTGCTATTAGCAGGATATGGCGATGGCCGTGTTACTTTCTGGGACGTGCCAAGAGCCACATCAGTGAGAGTTATTGCTGGAGAGCATACATCACCTGTAGTTTATGCTTTTTTTCTTGGGCAATCCAAGGCAGTTACGGGTGACAGCAAGGGCCTTGTTCTGTTGCATAAGATCTCAGTGATGCCTTTGATTGGAAGATATACGTTTGAGACACAGGTTAGCTCTAATCTTTGGAGGTAGCTTTGGTGCTCGCCAGTTGCATAGTTATAATGATTTACGAGTTTGAGTATAAAGTTCTTGTTCAGACAAAATTCTAGTGCATATAAAGCGATGTCTAGGAATATCACTATTGTCATGTTTCAATGATTATATCTTCATTGAGATGTAGCCTGCAGCAATTCCGTAGATTAACTACTTTCTCTTGCTGTTTGTTTGAGATAGCGTATTTTTGATGGGATAAACACAAGCATAGTGGTTTGTGCTTCACCACTTCCTCCAGATGAATTTGGTGCTGGTGCTTCAGTAACTTCCCAAGGTGGTGCTACAGGCTCCACCATCAATTCCGGCGGCAAGGCGAGTGGTGCAACTGGAGGATATGGTGGCTGGAAGCTCTTCAATGAAGGTTCCACGTTGTTTGAAGAAGGTGTGGTTGTCTTTGTCAATCATCAAGCTGCTTTGGTGGTACGAAGTCCGTAAATAACCTCACAAGTTCTAAATTCTGTTGTCTGTATTTATCCTAGTATTCTTTATACTTCTTTTCACAGTGTTGATGTTGGAAGTCTTCATTTAGGTGAGACTTACTCCAACAGTGCAAGCCTATCCTAAACTCTTTAAACCAGATGGTGTGAGGGAAGGTTCTATGCCTTACACAGCTTGGAAATCTACTATTCAATCACACGAGTCCTCCACAGGTACGTAGAAGTGATATTTTTGATTTATAGTAAGACGTGTCTGAGATGGTATTTGGTCGCAGGCAGCATTCATGGGGAAGTATCTGAGAAGCTCTCCCTGCTTGCTATTGCCTGGGATCGAAAGGTTCAGGTTGCGAGGTTTACAAACTCTGGGCTAAATGTCTTTAGCCAGTGGACTCTTGGTAGTGCAGCTGTTGGCTTGACATGGTTGGACGATCAGGTGCTCTCTTATCTTCAAGTAATTCGAGGTTTATGAGTTAGATTGTCCTAAGGATAGGATTGCTTTATGTTTTCCTTCACATATGCTTTACTATTTTGCTTCAGTTGGCCGAGCATATGAATTTTTTTTTGGATTTTTTTGGAGGGGTTGGCAATCGAATGGTAATGATTTCTCCTCTGTGCAGATGTTGGTGGTCCTGACTTCAAGTGGCCAAATTTGCTTATTTGAAAGGGATGGCACTTTAATCCATCAAACCAGTTATGCTGTTGAGGGATCTCGAGGAGATGATCTGATTGCTTATCATACTCATTTTACAAATATCTTTGGAAACCCTGAGAAAGCTTATCACAACTTCACAGCTATCAGAGGAGCTTCTATTTACGTACTTGGACCAATGCATCTCATTGTTGCCCGTCTTCTTCCCTGGAAGGAGAGAATTCAGGTGTTGCGAAAAGCAGGTGATGGGATGGGTGCCTTGAACATGGCAATGACTCTCTATGATGGCCAGGCCCATGGTGTGATTGACCTTCCAAGGGGATTGGATGCAATCCAGGATGCTATAATGCCCTACCTGGTAGATTTGATTATTTCATATGTGGATGAAGTGTTCTCTTATATTTCTGTGGCATGCTTCAACCGAGTTGAGAAGGTGGAACAACCAAATGGTTCAGAGATTACAAGAAGTTCCATCCATTATGAGATAAAAGATCAATTTACTCGTGTAGGTGGTGTTGCAGTTGAATTTTGTGTTCACATTAAAAGGACTGACGTCCTCTTTGATGACATTTTCTCAAAATTTTTGGCAGTTCAACAGAAAGGTGTGTTTGTGCGCATTTCTCTGCATAGAGAACCTTTTTCAGGACTTCATACCAAGTTATATTTATTTTATATACTTTATTTGTTTATTTATTTTATATACTTTATTTGTTTATTTATTTGCTTGGATCTCCAAACTGATAGTTTTCATACGTGCCAAAAAAAAAAGGCCAGAGAGGAGAGATTAGGCTGAAGAAAAAAGCCTGAATAGATCTCACTTTTCCCCATTAGGTCAAACTTTTCTATAAAAATAGTAGTGAGCTAGAAGTAGTGGATATACATTGACATCATAGATATGATATATAGTTTCTCCAAAATATGTATCACAAAGTATGTACAAGAGTGATAAAGCACCTTGTGATTGAGTTTGCAGAGAGCAGTAGAGGAAGGGATAGGCCTGTGAAGATTTGAGGTTCCCTAATAGTAACTTATTCCTTGACAGAATGAAATTTAGTTAGACCGAACCCCGCTAATGAGTTTCTCGGAGATGTTGCTGTGAAACTGGATGGTTGGGACGAGAAGCTCAATTTATGCCGAAGGTGAATTGCCGTGCTACCCTAATGGAAGAGGATTTGTGTGGATACGTGAACAATGTTAACGTGGCACTTCAAGCATTTGGCCTCCTTTATGCTATAGTTCCTGATTGGATAACATATGGATCTTTATTAAATCATTGATTCTTCTTTTCCTTCATAGATACATTTTTGGAGCTTTTGGAGCCATATATATTGAAAGACATGCTTGGATCATTACCACCTGAGGTATAGGTCTAACCAAAATACTTAGCCCATTCAAAATATGCCACTTATGCTGATAATTTTGTTCTTCCTCCGAAGGTTATGCAAGCGCTGGTAGAGCATTATAACAGTAAAGGATGGTTGCAACGTGTGGAACAATGTGTTCTTCACATGGATATATCTTCTTTGGATTTTAATCAGGTTATATCCTCAATATTGTCTATATTTTTGCAAACTCATAGCAATATTATGTCACAGAGCATTATGTATTTTCTTTGGTGTTGATAAAGGGATCTCTAAATTCTGTCTGTAGGTTGTGAGGTTATGCCAGGAGCATGGGTTGTATGGTGCACTTATCTATCTCTTTAATAAAGGATTAGACGATTTTAGGACACCATTAGAGGAACTTTTGTCTGTTCTTAGAAATAGTGAAAGAGATGCTGCCACCACTGTTGGGTATGTAAGCTGGACCTATATTCCTCCCCCCCCCCCTTTTTTTTTTTGCTTGATCTACCTATTTAAAGACTCCCTCAAGATGTTCCTTAATGTTAAAAATCTTGGAGACAGGTACCGGATGCTTATTTATCTGAAGTATTGCTTCTTGGGTCTTGCCTTCCCTCCAGGTATAGTTCTAGTACTAGTATGCTTGTTCGTGACTGAAGTGAGGATTTTATTATGTTTGTGACCTTTCTGTTGTCACTGATTTTGACCTCTAATTGATGCTATTCGTGTGGGGTATCATGACGGCTATTTATGTGCTTGTTCTTCATCGTCTTATTCAATCCACCACTTGCAGTCCACAATAAATGAAATCGTTCGTTATAATTTATTTGGCATCAAAATTTATTTTGTTTGTTTATGATCTCTATGAAGTAGTGGGTCTCGGGAATTTATGTATTCAAAGTCGCCTGTCCTGTGTTCAAGTATTTCAGTGCTAAATGTATGTTATCCTTTATGATTTTTGTAATTAATATTTCTTTTCCATTACTGCGCTTAGCGAACTGGATTTCTCAGTGCATTGTGCTTTTTTTCATGCTGTTCTAAAGTGATGACTTCAAATATGCTAGATAATAGCTTGTATGGATGGGTTCACAAAATCCACGTCTGAACTACAGAGTGTTAGTTCCTAATAATAAATAAGTGCTCATACAAGAGCCAACACATTACGCTCTAAAGGAGTTCTAGAAGCGTGTCACCATCTATACATTAGGCATGAGCATGTTTTCTGTGACTTATTACTTTAGCATTAAGATTTTCAATTTTGTCTTTTGCTTACAATTTTACAACTACCCTACTCATTTTGTCTGTTTCTAGAAAAACACCACCACAAGTGTTTTTTCATATCCAAAACAGTCGGTCAATACAAACAAAACAATTACTAACAACAGCCCGGACCCTGAGTGTTCTACTTGTTTTGTTGTATTGAGACCTTGGAATGATCTATATAATCTGTTAGATCTTTAAGATTTTATGACAATCGACCTTCTTTTCTCATCTCATCTAAGTCCTATATCTGACTTCACCTCTTTGCTGGAATGCTGGAATCTTAACACCATGATACCATGCAAACTGAAATCTCATATACAGGACATGCAACTCTCTCTCTTAGTTCGGCCAGGTTCTAATTTCTTCTCCTTTCTGTTAAGGTCTTGATACATTGATACTTCTGTACTAAAATGCCATGTATAGGACGAGGAACTCTCCCTTCTGAACGTGTGCCTTCCCTCAAGGTTGAGCTTCTGCAGTTTCTTCTAGAAGATTCTGGCAGCCCAAGGACATGGACTGATACGAGCCTAATTTCCTCTGGAATCTACCTTAAGTTGTATTATTTATTGGAATTGGATACAGGAGCTGTCCTGGATGTTTTGAGGTTTGCTTTTGTAGATCATGAAGTTGTGGACCCAGAAAAGTCTATTGGTGACTCTTCTAAAATTACTGCTGAGACTGCAAAGGAAAATGATCCAATAACTGAAAGCCAGAACTTACTGCTTCAGAAACTAATTGATGCTCTAGTTCTTATCCTTGATGTAGTAATATCCCAGACTGAAAGATCTGGTGGCAGTGATGACATTGGTTCAGGAGGATGGCCTTTGAAGAAAGATATAGGTTGTTTAATTGAGTTCATTACAAGCTATGTTGCATCAGAAAGAGCTTCTGTACCGAAGAGTGTATTGGGCCAGATTTTGGAGTACTTGACATCAGTTGACAATGTGTTACAAAGTGATTTAACACAGAATAATGCCTCTAAGAAATGGAAGGAGAAACAAGTGCTTGCTTTGTTGTATGTGGTTCCTGAGACTGATTGGAATGCTTCTTATGTGCTTCATTTATGTGAGAAAGCGCAGTTCTATCAGGTACTTCTCTCTCTCTCTCTCTCTCTCTCTCTCTCTCTCTCTCTCTCTCTCTCTCTTTTCCCTCATTTCCCTTTGGTTGGAGACTCTATGTGATTGGAATGTTTTATTATCCTTGTCTTTTTCATCACCTGCCATTTCTCTTTTCCTCTCTTTTGACTCAGGTTTGTGGGTTGATCCATAGCCTCAGACAGCAATATCTTGCTGCTTTGGACAGCTATATGAAAGATGAGGATGAACCAGTTCATGCCTTTTCCTTTATCAACAACATTTTATTGCTGCTTAGCCAGGCTGAATCTGTTGATCTCCAATCTGCAATCATTTCTCGGATTCCAGAGCTCACTAAATTAAGCAGGTATTCTGCTGAGAAGACGTGCCTTATGCTCCATTTCCTAATTTTTATATGCCGAGTTCATCTTTTTCTTTTGGTCAAGGAGTTCATGTTATTTGAATTTTTCCACTGAATGTTTGTTCTATTCATATCACCAGTAAATGTTTCCCCTTTTCTTTATTTTCAGAGAATGCACCTTCTTCTTGGTCCTTGATCGATTCATTGAAGAAAGTGAACAGATCCTCTCTGAGCTCCAATCTCATCCAAAGAGCCTTTTCCTTTATCTTAAAACAGTTATTGAGGTTCATTTGAATGGCACACTTGACTTCACATGTTTAAGGAAGAACGTCGTCGTCAATTATCCTAGGCAAAGAAATGCATGGGAGCACCAGAATGAACTTGAGGCTTATCTTGAAAGAATTGCTGAGTTCCCTAAGCTTGCACGAAGTAAGCCAGTCGAATTAACGGATGAGATTATTGAACTTTATCTTGAGGTAGTACTACCATAACTATGGCTGACAGTTGAGTTTTGATCGGTTCTTTTTACACTGATGCTGGCTGCTTGTTGTATTGTATGTGTTCTGTACCATGTTGAACTTTGAGATAATTATCCACAAAAACATGATGTTGCTATACTCCTCCCCAGATCTGACCTTCCTCAATTTTGCTAAATCAGCTGCTATGTCATTTTAAAGTTTCCTTGAAATGACAGTTATTCTTTCTTCCCCATTTTCCCCATTTGATGCAAGTTTCAATCTGAGAAGGGGCAACCTATTGCCTTTGCTCGTTGGCTGAAGTTGCATCAAATGGGTAGCTGGAGGAAGACACAAAATTGATGCAACTTTATGTTCCAAACAAGTGCATGCTGGTTGTTATGCCTTCTTTCTGGCTTCAGCAATGGTGTCTTTCCAAGTTTCCAAGTTTTTTTTTTATCAGCTAAGAAAACTACACTACCCTTTTGGCCTAAACAGGAACATTTTCTTTGTGATTTTGAAGAATCCATCTCGTAGCTGTGTTTTTTATTGGAAACTTCCAAAAATGCAATATTGCCATACTCCTACATTCTAACCATTTCTTGAATTTTTCTATGCAGCTCCTATGTCAGTTTGAGCCTGATTCAGTTCTCAAATTCTTAGAGACTTTTGAAAGCTATAGAGTGGAACCTTGTTTGCGCTTGTGCCAAGAATATGGCATTATTGATGCAGCTGCATTCTTGTTAGAGAGGGGCGGTGATGTTGGAAATGCTCTTCAGCTTACTCTTTCTGGGATTACCAATAAATTCATTGCACTTGATGCTGCGGTTGAAAGCATGGTCCTTGACATTGGTGCAACTGACGGCCCTTCAAAAGCCAATTATGTTGATGCTGCCTTAAGACTGAGGGAGGTGGGTAATCTTTCAGTGTTATCATTATTCTGTCTGTTGTCATCAATCCATTTGGTATGAATCTCTGCCTCGCTCTTTGCAGGTGAAGGTCATAAACAATATATTGCATTCATGTATTGGACTCTGTCAGCGGAACACTCCTGGTCTGGATCCACAGCATGCAGAGTCACTTTGGTTCCTGTTGCTTGACTCGTAAGTTTAATATCCACCTTGTGAGGAACCTTTCTTTGATAGCAACTATCATTGATGAGCTCTATGGCAATAAGTGATTGTAAAATCCAGCAACATGAACAGTATCTGCCGGTACCATCTTGGAACTTGGAAGCATTGTTTCATATTGTTAGCATGTGCTGAAGTTTGAAGGCTTTTGCTTAGGGATAATTTCTCCAATAATGCAGGTTTTGCAAGCCCCTGATGCTTTCTGAACTAGAACATGAAGTCCCAACAACTGGTGAAACTTTTGGTTCAAAGGATGGTGAAGGAACCAGTTCCATCACGTGGAAAATCTGTAAAACACATAATGGTGCTCCCATCCTGAAGAGATTATTTGCTCATTTCATCAAAGAGATTGTTGAAGGAATGATAGGATATATTGGCTTTCTCTCTATTATGTCGAAACTTCTTTTTCAAAACAGTAGCCAGGAGTTCGGTGATTTTAAGCTCACAATACTTGGGATACTGGGAAGATACGGCTTTGAGAGAAGGATTCTGGTATATATGGGTCTCTTTTATCTGTGGTTTCTGACTAACATTTATGAAGGATTGAGTTGATGACTTGGTTGTAATCTCAATGGTTTAGGATAACATGGTAATCAAGGGAATTTTATGGTCTGCGGGTGTGAACTCGGGTTAATCATGGATTCATTTGAAAAGATCAAATACTTGAGGCCTCTCTGCTACCTTTTTTGGTCAGAGGCCTCTCTATTTCTAGTCGTAGGTTCTTTTCCCCCAATTGCCTGCCTGATTGACAAATGAGACTGGTTTATCCTGTATCCGCTAGGATAAACTGTGGCTTTACTCCGTAGCTATTGATCCAAATCCATGCTGAGTTAGTTGCATTTATATACCCCGAGGCCTTGCAACATAGTTTCCTCCCTTAGTTTCTCTTTTAAATGTTGTGGTGTATGCTTACCTTTGGATTACTTCATTCCTTTCAGGATACAGCAAAGTCCTTGATAGAAGATGATACCTTCTATACAATGAGCTTACTTAAGAAGGGGGCCTCTCATGGGTATGCCCCAAGAAGTGTACTTTGTTGTATATGTAGCTGCCCATTCAGCAAGACATCATCTACCTCTGGCATTCGAGTGTTTAGTTGTGGCCATGCAGCCCATTTGCAATGTGAACTTCAGGAAAATGATGCATCCAGCCGAGGCACATTTCCCAGGTGCCCAATATGTATGCCTAAGAGAAAGATTCAGAGCTCCAGAAGTAAGACAGTTGAGCTGGGATTAGTGCCCATATCTTCTTCAAGACATCCCCAAGCACAGGGACCTGCTATTCAACCCCCTCATGAAGGTGATGCATTCGAGTACTCCCGTGGGCTTAACCAAATTTCACGGGTAAGCTAGGAAATTGTAACAAGAGAGAATTAGTCATTCCTAAGAAGTTGGCCGGCCATAATTTGCTTCCTATGAGTTCTCCTTAGTCTAAATACTCTATCATATTCCTTTCATTTGTTATCTGGTAGCGTTTGTTTTTTCATGAAAAATAAATGTGATGACCTGTTGCTTGGGTACTGCAGTTTGACATGCTTAGTAATCTCGAGAAGAACCAGAAGCTGATCCAGATTGAAACATTGCCTCAATTGAGGCTTGCACCACCGCCTGTTTACCATGAAAAGATAAGGAGTGCTGCTCAACTTTCAGGAGAAAGGAACCGCAGTCTCTTGGATGTTGAGGCGGTGAACAGAAACAAACAAGCAAGGGATTTGAAAGGAAAAGGACCAGCAATACGGTTCCCACTACGATCAAAAATATTTGGTATGTCTGCATTTTGTTCCTCAATCTATGTATATTAGTCAGGTTAGCGGTGTTGAAATCTAACCCGTGGAGAAAGTTTCCTTATGTAGGAAAAGAAAAGACCCGCATACGGTAACACATGCAGTAAGATTCATGGTCAGTCTTTCAAGTTATACAGGCTGAATATGAAACCTATTCGTTGGACGCCAGGCTTGATTTAGGTTCTTCTGACTGCAACACAGGAGATTAAAGTGGACATTCTGCGGTGAGAAACCGATTGCTCTCATGCCTTGTAGGTACATTAGTAAATTTTGTACAAGTTATCTAGTTTCTGTGTGTGTATGTATGCCAGTCTGATTTTGTTTGGTTTTTGGTAGTAGAAGTTAGATTGGTTTCTGTATATATTATGAATCTGGACGAGGATAGCAGTTTGAGTTAACATTACTGATTCTCTGTCGTCTCAAAATATTAATGTATATTGTTTAATATCAATATGAAACTATACAAGAGGTTTTCTCTTGATAGTATTCCCTTTTTTTTTTTTGTCATATTGACTTGCCTATCATTGTCGTCTACGTTATCCTGTGATGGCTGAAAGCCTGAAATATTTGATGTCGTTTTAACAAAAGAAAAAAAGAAAAATATTTAATGTCGGGATAATCATAATAGATTGATTATTTTGTATACTGTAAATGTTCTGCTGGTAGATATTTGTACTTTATACAATCACTCATTGTGCTTGTAAGTCGACTTCTTCACAGTCACCTTCACCTTCAATCCCTACTCCCTTTGTTTTTCTTTCTGGGTAAGTTTTTCTTCTTTATTTTTCAAATCTCGACAATGGCTTTTTGTTTTGCTACTGCGAAGACCATTCAACCCCTCAATTTTGCATCTCCTATTAGATCCAATGACAGGCCTATGTTCGATGCTCACATGTCTTTCCCTCCAACGCCGAGTTTTGGATCTGCCCACAAGCTTCATCTGGATAATGGCTTCTTTTCTGTCTCTCAATAATGACGATCTGCATCCACCACGTCATGTACGTCTCCGATGCCGTCAAGGAGAAAAGGCACAAATTGGGTACTTCGTCTTCAATTCCGGTAATTTTCCACTGTGCCCAGATGAAATTTTGCTCGAAAGACTTGAAATTTACTGTTTCATCCTGTACATGTTAGTGTTGCTTACTTGCTTGTGTGGTTCAGCTAGAGATTAGAACCAATTGAACACTGGTTTAGCGATTTGTTCTTGCATTACATAATTTTGTGTCCTCAGAGTTGTTCGGGATTCTCATTTTTTTATTTTCTGCTTGTTGGTTTTGTTTAGTTGATCACAAAAAAGGAAGGGCTTGAGCTTTATGAGGATCTGGTTTTGGGAAGAACATTTGAGGATATGTGTGCCCAAATGGGCAGGAAGCCGTCTTGACTGGGTTCATCAAGCTTTTAAGCAATGAGGATTGTGTAGTTAGTACTTACCGTGATCATGTCCATGTTGTTGGGTTTTTGCTTCTTTTAGTTTTATTCCACATTAGGTAGAAAGGAAAAGGAAGTGAAACCTGAAGCCTTATCAATTTCCTCTGTGAAGTGATAGTCAGTCTTTTCTAACGGTAAAGCTTTGTGGATGGGTTTAGGGTAGGGTGAGGAGAGAAATTGTGTGATTGTAACAATTTGTTATACAGTAGATTTTCTTTTCCGAATATGGTGAGTCTTTAATTTCATTCTTGTGTTATTATCTCTTTTCTATTTTCTTGATATTATGGGAAGAAGATCCTGGTGAAAATATTTGGAGAGATTCTTATCTTTTTTCTCGAGATAAGGTGAATTTTTCTAACAAGTGGTATCAGAGCGTTGGGATTCCATCGAAGTAATGTCAGGAGGTAGGGTTTTAAATTCTATCGAAATTACAGAAGTCACTTTTGACTTGTGATATGTGCAAGTCTATGATATCTTGATTGAGTCGGGATTACACAAGGAATTGAAGGGTAGACCAATCCCTAAAGGGTGTGGACAATTTTGGCACGTAAAGGAAAATTGTTTTCAGTTGGAATAGGTTCGGCAAAAGGTTCTGAATTTACAAATTTGCACACGGGCATTGGTTTGTCATTGATGCAAGGTATGTGGTGGATATTTATGTCGTTGACTGATGAACCCTTAGGAAAGCCAAATGTGGAAATTACACCATAATTTTTCAGCAAAGTTATTTTCGACATGAGTTGAAGAAAAATGCTTGGAATTAGTTTATTCTAAGTGTGTTTTTATGGTGGAGCATGATAGCGAAAACTATAAAGATCTTCTTTGCGGCGAAACTTGGTTGTGGGATCAACCAAAGTTGCCGGTGGAGATTGTTAGATTTTTGCTTTCTTTGATTTTATCCCACATCGGATAGAAAGGAAAAGGGAGTGATGTGAAACATGAAACTTATAAAAGAAGACTTGGACTTTTATATTATGTGCAGCCGGTTGAAAGTATAGTTAGTGAATATTGACCATAGGTTAAATTCCTATATGAGGTGAGAGTCAATATTTTTTAACGGTAAAGCTTTTGTGGGTGGGTATAATTTGTCACATAATAGATTTTCTTTAGTTGGGTCTGGTGAGTCTTTAATTTTATTTTGTGTTATTATCTTTTTTCTATTTTCTATTTTCTATTTTCTATTTTCTTACTCGTGCTGTGATGAGTGAGCTTTTCGGGAAGAGAACAGGCTGTTGCTGAGGCCAAGGAGGATCCATGCACATGTTCTCTAAAGAGTGCAACCTTCTGGGTGGCTTTGCATTCACAGGTGAGGGAATTCGAGTGGCAACCCATGGCGTTCTTTGGGGATGGAACTTGCAATAATGGACAATTCTTCGAGTGCTTGAACATGGCCTCTTTGTGGAAATTGCCCATTATATTTGTAGTGGTGTGGGCGATTGGGATGTCACATTTTAGAACAACGTCTGATCCTGAGATTTGGAAGAAGGGGACGACATTTGGGATGCCGGG